>JACEEZ010006512.1:0-18598 GCA_016584305.1 Chionoecetes opilio
TACTGGGAAACAAGACGTTTCTAATATGAACGATGTTAACGGAAGCGAGGAGAAACAGATATTGTATAACTAGGGAAATGGGGAAGAGGTATAGATAAATGAAACATTTTAAATCGCCAGACCAGATGAAGTGTATCCCAGGGTATTAAGGAATGCAAGGAGGTTGTTAGTGAGTCGTTAGTGCACATTTTTAGGAAATCGGTTGAGATAGGCGATGTGCCATTATTGAGGAGGAAAGGAAATGTTGTTCCCATATTTAAGAAGGGAGACAGAGACTAAAGTCAAATTATCGACCCGTAAGTCTAACGTCAGTGGTAGGTAAATTATTGAATCTATTATTGCGAAAAACATTAGAGAGCACTTAGATAAACATAGTTTGATCAATGATTCACAACATGGATTCACCAAGGGTAGGTCATGTCTCACCAATTTATTGAGTTTTTATAGGAAAGTTTATGAGACGGCAGCTAATGATAGGATTATGATATAATATATCTGGACTTTAGTAAGGCATTTGACAAAGTACCACACGAGAGACTCTTAAATAAGGTTAAGGCTAATGAAATAGATGGGAAGGTTCTTCGTTGGATCAGAGCTTGGCTAAGTAATAGCAACAAAGGATTACAATTAATGGTTCTAAATCTGAATGGGGACTGGTGACAGTGGAGTTCACACAGGGTCTGTTTTGGGTCCATTACTATTTTTTATTTACATCACGACTTGGATAGTGGGATTAGCAGTGATATCAGCAAGTTTGCTGATGACACTAAGGTAGTAGGATTATTGGATCACAGTCTGACGTAAACATATTGCAGGGAGACTTAGATAAAACTTAATGAGTGGGCAGTCAGATGGCAGATGGAATTTAATATTGATAAGTGCAGCGTTATGAATGTTGGTAGAAATATCCCTGGTAATAGATACACCATACGCAATGTATCGCTGAAAGATCAGAAGGTGAAAAGATCTTGGATGTGAGGGTGAGCCCAGACCTCCGAACTAGGAAAATGTATTGAGGCTAGAAATAGAGCTATAGAGTGTTAGGATTCATTACCAGAAGTGCTAAAAGTAGAAGTGCGGAAGTTTATTTTAAAGCTTTATCTGGCTCTAGTCAGGCCTCACCTAGACTATGCAGTTCAGTTTTGGTCTCCATATTACAGGATGGATATAGCCTTGTTAGAAACAATGCAGAGAAGGATGACCAAAATTATACAGGGATGCGTAACCTTAGTTATGAGAGAGATTGAAGTTATTAAAGTTACACTCACTCGAGAGACGCAGAGTAAGGGTGATCTGATAGAAGTTTTTAAGTGGATAAAGGGATTTAGTAAAGGAGAGGTAGGAAAAGTTCTTACGGCTTTTAACCAGGGTAGAACAAGAAGTAATGGATTCAAGCTGGAAGGGCGTAGATTTAGAAAGGAAATAGGGAAAAACTGGTTCACAAATAGGGTGGTGAATGAATGGAATGGACTCAGTAGACAGGTAGTTAGTGCGGAGTCATTAGAGAGCTTTAAAGAGGGCTGGATAGGTTCATGGGTGGAGATGAAGGTGGATGTAGGTAGTGTTAGGTGACAGGAACACCACGTTTAGGCCTCGCGGCCTCTTGTAGCTTTTTATTTTCTTATGTTCTTATGTTCTTTTCCTCTTTCTTTTTCTTGCATGTTTTCTGTTTTTCATTCAATCAGTGCGGTTTTCTCACTTTCTTATCATCCTATCCTCTGTCTTTCCCATTACCGCTTGGCTGTGAATTGGAGAAGTCTACCTGCTTTCCGACGAGGTTCGAGGAATACAAAGGAATACAAAGAACGAACAGACAGCAACGGCTCTACGGGGCCCAACGAGGCAGCCTGTGTGACTACTTTCTACCAGTATAGTTCTGGGGGTTACTCAAAGTTGATTTTTTTTTTAGAAGAAACAAATCTAATTAAAAACTCCCAGCGCGGCTTTCGTATTAAATGTTCTAGCCTCACACATTTGCTACACTTTTTTACTGATGTATATAGCACGTTCGACGATACGAAAGCAGTAGATGTGATTTATCTTGACTTTCAAAAAGCGTTTGACAATGTCCCCCATAAGCGTTTACTTAAGAAATTTAAGTCGCAGGCATAAATGGAAATATCTTACATTGGGTTGAAGACTGGCTTTCTAAGAGAAAACAGCTCGTCGAAATTAATGGGAAAAACATCTAGCTGGCAAGAAGTTTTAAGTTGTGTAGCGCAGTGATCTGTACTAGGTTCTGTATTTAAAAAAAATCTATGTAAACGATATTGACGAAGGCTTCACCTGTAAAACATCAAAGTTAGCGGACGATACTAAAATTACGAATAAAGTAATCACAACTGCTGATAATGTGCAATTGCATTCTAAACTTGATCGCTTAGTTAGTTGGGCAAATACGTAAGTGGCAGATGATATTTAATTCCGATACAAGTAAAGTTTTGCATATTGGAAGTAATAACGATCATTTAACTACTCAATGGACGGACATGAACTTTCCAATGTTACCGTAGAAAAAAGACTTGGGGATTATTATAAGCAGCCATCTCAAGCCCAGTAAACATTGTTCAGAAGTTATTAAGAAGGCAAACAAATTAACCGGTATCATAGGAAGAACTTTCGAATGTAGGTCTGAAAAAGTAATTCCTACACTTTTCAATGCGATGGTGCGTCCTCATCTTGAATATTACGTTCAGTTCTGGTCATCCTACTGTAGAAAATATATAGTCCAGCTGGAGAGAGTACAAAGAAAAGTTACTAAAATGATTCCGCGCTTGCGAAACAATCCATTCGAAGAGCGAGTGAAGGAACTTAACTTGTCCAGTTTGTCAAAAGGTAGGTTACGAGGTGACTTAATATAATTGTTTAATTGTTTAATTTAATTGATTAAATTATTTATTGATTCAAATTAATTGTTTATTTATAATTGTTTCCATGGCTTTGATAATGTTAACATAAACGACTATTTGAATATTGATTAGACAACAAGCACTACTCGTAGTAATGGATACAAGATACAAGTGATACAAATGGATATAAGTTGGGCAGTTAATGTTGAGTATTTATCAAGTTTTTTTCTTAAACACCTCAACCGTGCTACTATAACTAATTGTGCTGGAAGAGAGTTCCAAATATTAACAACTCTATTAAAGAAAAAGTGCTTCGATTTATGTGACCGAAAACCCTTACCAATGATCTTCTATCCATTACTACGAGTAGTGCTTGTCCAATCAATATTCAAATAGTCGTTTATGTTAACATTATCGACGCCATGGAAACAATTTTAAATAAACAATTAATTTAAATCACTGCGGTACACCACTTAAAGTATCTTGCCAGCTAGATGTTTTTTCCATTAATTTCGACGCGCTGTTTTCTCTTAGAAAGCCAGTCTTCAACCCATGTAAGATATTTCAGTTATGTCGTGCGACTTAAATTTCTTAAGTAAACGTTTATGGGGGACATTGTCAAACGCTTTTTGAAAGTTATGATAAATCACATATACTGCTTTCGTATCGTCGAACGTGCTATATACATCATTAAAAAAGTGTAGCATATTTGTGGGGCTAGAGCGTTTAAAACGAAAACCCTGCTGGGCGTTTTTAATCAAATTTTTTTCTTCTATAAAAAATTACAACATTGTCGTATAACAGTTTCCATTAATTTACAGCCCTCGGATGTGAGGCTGATCGGTTTGTAGTTGCTCGGTTGTGTCAAATCACCTTTATTTATGTATTGGAGTAACATTTGTTAGTTGCCAATCACAAGGAACTTTACCGGAATCTAAGGAGTTGTTAAATAAGTATTGAAAAAGTTTTGCAAATCTGGTGCTTCGCCTACTTTATAACTCTCGGTGCAATACAGTCTGGCTCGGGGATTTGTTAACTTTAAGTTTGTCTATTGCTTTAATTATTGTGAGGAATTTGCAATTGATCAATGGAATTATGTTACTTTGATCGCAGTTCACTTCTTCTAGTCCATTCATATCTGCAACTGTAAAAACAGAAGCAAAGTAATCGTTTAATACTTCAGCCATCTCATCACGATTTCATTATTAGTATGTTTACTGTTTTCAAGGGAAAGTGGACTTATGTTCGCTGTGATAACTTTTTCTTGCGCACGTAACTGAACAATTCTTTGGGGTTTGATTTACTGATACTTGCAATGTTTAATTCAAGATCTTTCCTACTTTTCTTTATCAACTTTTTCGTATCGCGCCATAGTCTTTCAAAGTCTATTTTCTAGTCTATATTAATTATAATTTAAAGTATTTTTCAATTTGAGATGACAGGTATTTAAGGTAGGCCCGTTTTTTCTGTTAAAGCCCATGTTATATTTGGCTCTTCAACCACGTGGGTATATTCTTATTATTACTTGGACGTTTTTTCCGACTGGAACACAACACTTTACAACATTATTCAATATAGTGTTAAATATCCCAATGATTCGTCTATATTCGATTGATTTGATAGCACGCTCCAATCAGTGTCTGACAAAATAGTCCTAAGTCTTTCAAAGTTGTCTTGTTTATACAGGGAAATTTGTTCATCACTAACGCTTTCCCTGTACACTTCGATATTTATATCAAAGGACACCATTATATGATAGCTAGTACCAAATTCAGTGCCAATATTAACATTATTTACCAAATCGGCATTTGTCGAAAAACAAGGTCCAATATGTTCTCACCTCTCGTGTGTTTGTGAACATGCTAAGTTAACGAATTTTCTAATAAATCGCTGTAGATGTCGTGATCTGAATGAGAGATCTGAGATCTGAATTTAGCGGATTTCACGAGGAAGGAATGGCTAGGTTGAAATAACCAAATATGACGCGATCGAACTCATTACTCATATTAATTAACGGGTCATACCGATGGCTATCGTTACTATTGTGAACAACTGGGGGTCTATATATGAGTCCGATTTAAAAAAAAATTCGAGCGGATCATTAGTTGCAAAAATAGAGAAGCCACATTATTAACTTTCTCGTATTCTATGACCGTAGGATGAAGACTGGCTTTTACATATAGTAATACTCCTCCGCCTGTTTTATTCACCCTTTCACAGCAAAACATTAGGTAATCAGGTAAATCATATTCAGCCAAAAAATATATCTTTGTAATGTTCAACCAGGATTCTGATATGCCAATAAAATTATAATCTTCTGTCGCAACAAAGGCTTCGAGGACTGAACATTCATTTCGTTTGTTGCGCGCATTGAACATACAGGCTTTTACGATATTACGAACCGAGGTCGCATCGTGGGGGCGGTCTTTAACGTCAGAGAGGTTACATCAGAGAGGTTGGGGCCGGTCATTACTAAATGTTAAGGCCACGTCCCATACAGTACGTTAAGAGACGATCACAGGCGATTCTAGCCGATCTTTTGTTTTTTTGCCGATTCGACCCAGTAGACACGAGCATTACCTGACGACGACAGCCGTATGACAGTCAAACAGACACTCACACGACACTCACACGACAAACACGGCAAACACACGCCACCTACACGTCTACCAAACGTTAACTCGTGACCCTGTGACGATGTCCGTACGACACACACGTACGCGCCACACGTACACAGTACGATAAGGAGGATGTTTATAGGATGTTGGTCGTCTGCCACACGAGCAGCACACGTACTGAGCAAGTGTGTCGCACGATACACACGTACTTAGCAAGTGTGTCGCACGATACACACGAGTGTCACCCTACAAGGTCGACCACACATCGACTCATTCGACAGCCGTACGACCACACATCGACTCATCCGACAGCCGTATGATCACACATCGACTCATTCGACAGCCGTTAGACCAAATACCCAGCCCTATATAAAGGGTGGGGCCGTCGACCCCCACACAGTCTACCACCAAACCATCTACCTGCACCATGGAGCCCACCACTGACGTACTCGACCACATGCCGCCCTACCTGAGAACCGACGACTACTACCACGACCGCAACAGTACTACCTACTGAACCGCAACAAGTTGCTGATTACCAAACCCTGAAAGTCCAGCTCTACACTGCCGTGCTGTAAAGGAGGATTTCGGATTGGGAAAAAGGGAATAAAAAAAAAACCCCAAAAATTTAAAGGAACTTTAGTTTTTTTATAAAGGGAGTGGATACCCAGAGAGGGGAAAGGTATGGCCATATCACAAACTGCTCAAGCCCCTACAAGCAAGGGAAACGTCCCCCACCTACAATTTGTTAACCTGCAAAGGGACGGGCACCCCTACCCTGAGATTCGGGGAAACGGCTGAAACCCCCCCATCCACAACCCGGATCCCAATTTTGGGAAGGCCCTGGGCCGGCCCCAAACGTGGGGGCCATCCCCCCCCCCCCTCCGCTTCCGGGCCCCACGGGTTGGGGCATACAAAAGTGGCCCTCAATTTTTCCGATGGGTCCCAGCCCCCCTTTTCCAAGGTTTTACGGAAAATGGGGGAGGCCACCCTTTACAGGAATATATGGAGGAGGTACGTTTCCCCCCAGAAAACCGCAGGGGGGGAAAAGGACAAGCCAGGGATTCGCCGACACCGGGAAATTTCCCCACACCGTAGGAGCGAGGGAGGGTTTAAGAATATCGAAAATGAAACCCCCCTGGAAACTGTGGTTTCGACTATTAAAAACTACAAAGGGAAACCACCCCTTTTTTTTTTCCTTTTTCCTGGCACGGGTTTTACAAAAAGGGAAAGTTCACCTACGAGATGGGGGAGAAAAAGGGGCCCACCCCTCGGTTTGCCGGTTTTTTCCGGGTGCCCGGGACCCCCGGCAGGGCTAAAAACCGACGCAGGGGTTCCCGGGCCCGGGAGCCATTTGCCTGGGGATGACGAGCCAGTCCCCCTATTTCCCTTTGTGGGCGACGACCCCTTTCCCTATGAGAGAGTGGCTCCAAAAACCAACACCCCCAACCGGATAAAAAGAAAAAAACCGCGCCTTAAAATTTAACCGTCTGTCGGGGGCCCAGGAGGGTGGTCGAGAACCCCTTGGGATGCGGGCCCAAACCCCTTTCCCCGGTGCCTCCTAAACACTCTAAACCTACCCCCCACGAAACCGTTAAAAAGGTTGGGTTTTTTTTCCCCCGCCTGCAAATTTTCCCCCCAACCCCTTTCATCGAACAAGGGCCAGGCACAAACGGGCTACCGTGCATGACCCCATTTTGCGGCCTGGAGACGGAAAAGGGGCCCCCTTTGGGGAAGGACCTGAAAGCCACTTTTGGGGGAAAACGGGCCCCCGGACCTCCCAAAAATAGTGAAAAAAACTACCCACGGGAACTACTACAGCCCCCCCGGAAACCCTTTTTGCCCGGGCCCAACGGTGAATGGAAAAGTAAAATCCCTTCGAAATTCCCTACAAATATATATATATATTATATATATAATATAAATATTTTAAAATTATATATTAAATATATATTATATATAAAAAACCTATACACAAACCCGGTTTTAGAGGGGTTTTACTCAAACCCTTGACATTAAAACCGTTTTTTCAAATTAAGGCAATTCCCAATGTAATTTAGTAAGTAAAGATAATGTGAAAACTTCATAAATTAATAAAACCCGGGATATGGGTAAAACTTATATAATTTTATACAATAAGCAAATTTGACACCAGCCACCTGGGCGGTAGCAAGTTTCATATTTTTTTCTATATATTGCATCTCGGGTTTTATTTCCCCTTGATTTTTTTTTTCCTCTCAAATTTGTTTAAAATTTTTTTGGGTTAATATATTCTATCTCATGTATATTTTTTTTAAAACCTTTCTTTTTTGCCTAACCTTTTTTTTTCCTATTTATTTTTATTTTTGTAACCAAAATATTTTTTTTTTTTATTCTTACTAGCCGCAAAGCCCCTCCGGGCGGAATTTTTTGGCTACTCCTGCGGGGGGTTTATTTTTTGGGCACCCTGTTTTTTGGGGGGGGCCCTTTGGGCCCACCAAACACGGGACTCCCCAAATGGGCCCCTTCAAACTTTCCTAAAAATCATGGATTAGAAATGTATGTTTTAACCCCAAACCCATTCACTTCACCCCAACCCTTTATCCCCTTTACCTCCCCCCCACCCTTTCACTCCCCCATTACCCAACCCCCCCCCACCCATTCATTTCACCCATTACCCCAACCACACAACCCATTCACTCCCCCTTTTCCCCCAACACCCCCATTTTTCCCCCCCCCCCATTCCCCAACCCCCCACCCCTTCCCCTCCCCAAATTACCCCATAAAGGGTTTTCCTCAAGGGGGCCCCAGAAAAAACCTACGTCACGGTTTGTTTAAAAAGGGGGAAATTTTTGGGGATAAGGGGGGGTCGCCGCGGGGGGACCTGGGAAAGGGAAAACTTACGGCGAGGGAAAGGAATTTAGGTTTTTTTGCGGAAATTGATTTTTCCGGGGTGCTATTTTACGGTTTCTTTTCGCGCTGAAAAACACTATAGAGAAGACCTGGGGTAATGGCTGATGTCAGAGGCTTCAAAAACCAGAAACAGAGCCATAACGGACCCTCTCAAAGGTAACAGCTGGTAGGTACGAATGTGTCCCTATATTTTGCTTACTTCAAAACTCTGTTTGTGACTTTTTTTCCCGGGTTTAGAAGCCTTGCACTAAACCCATAACCCTCGGGTCTTTCTATGTTTTAAAGCGAGCAAGGAAATATAGCACTTGGGAATATCAATTTCGCCCAAAAAAACTCAAATTTTTTTTCATCGTCGTAGTTTTTCTTTTTGTATTTTTGTAAAACATTTTCCCGGTTTATGATGTTTTTAAAATACCTTATTAATTGGTTCCTTTTGTTGTTTTTTCTCATAAAAGTAGGTTTATTCTAGTGTTTGCCCCATACCCCCCCCTCTCCCACAAAACAACCCTTGGGGACCTGGGGGAATGGGGGAAATTTTTAGCGGGGGTACAAAATACCCCTTTCGAAACCCACATATTTTTTTTTGAGTTGGGGGTTGAAAAAATTTCCCTAGATAAAGGGGAAAAATTCATTGGATTTTTTCCTAAAGTCCAGAAACGGGGAAACCCTGCCGATCCTCCAGAATGATGACCGAAGGTCGAGAACCCCCCCAAACCCCCGTAGGGGGGTTTTGGGTTTAATTTTTGGTTGGGTTTAAAGGGGGTTTTATTTTTGGTTGGGGTTTTATTTTTGGGTTGGGTTTGGGGTTTAAAGTTAGTTTTGGTTTTGGTTGGTTTTTGGGTTTAGATTTGTTAGATTAGATCTGGTTGGGTTTAACCTTGGTTTTTTTTTTTTGGTTAGGTTGGGTTGGGTTTAATTTTTGGGTTTGGGAAAATTTCTCTAGATAAAAAGGAAATTTTCCCCTAGTTTCCTGGGGAAATTTTTTAACCGCCCCTACAAAACTTTTTAAAAATAATGGGGTTTCCGACGCTTTAATTTTTCCCCCCCCAAAAACCCCCGCTTTCCCCAAACGGGTCTCCAAAACTTTTTGGAAAACCCTTGGGGGGGTGGGGGCCCAAACACTAAATTTTATATGGGGTTTTTTTAAAAATTTAAATTTGGGGGGGTTTTTCGGGTGGGGCAAAAATTAGGCGTGGGAAACACATAATTTAAGATTTTGTGTATGGGGGTTAAAAATTTCCCTGAATCTAGGTAATTACCTTATATCTAGAAAAATCTGCCAACCCAAATTTAAAACCTAACCTAAAAAAATAAACCCCTAGCAAACCAAACCCCAAAATTAATCAAAGCAAACCAACCCCCCAAAAAATCAAACCCTAACCAAATCTAACCTAGCCTCCTAGGGGGGGGGTTGGGGGTTTTCGACACTTCGGTCATATTCTGTGAGGATCGTCGGGGTTCCACAGGGTTCCCCGGGAATTTCCAGAAAAAACCAATGAATTTTCCCTTGATTAGGCAATTTTTACAAAAACCCCTAACCCAAAAAATATGTGGTTGCGAAAGCATATTTTGTAACCCAGCCAAAAATCCCGCTTTCCCCAGGTCCCCAAGCTTGTTTTGTGGGATAGGGGGGGTAGGGGAAACACTAGAATTTTACCCTACTTATTTGAGAAAAAACAAAAAAAGAACTCAATTAAAAAAGGTATTTTTAAACTATCCAAAACCTGAATATGTTACAACCCACAAAGAGAAACTACGAAAGAGGAAAAAAAAATTTGAAATTGTTTTGGGGGAAAATTTATATTTTCCCGGTGTATATTTCGTGCTTTGCTGACAACAAAAGAGAAGACCCGAGGTGATGGTTTTATGTGCAAAAGGGTTCTAAAACCCGGAAAAAAAGTAAAAGAAGTCTAAATTTAAAAAAAGTAACAAGTGGTAGGGACCCCGTTACTTTCCTACCAAATTTTCTTACCTTTTGACGAGGCTCCCGTTTTTTGACTCTGTTTTCTTTGGGTTTTGAAACCTCTTCACACAGCCTTACCTTTAGGTCCTTTTCTATAGTGGTTTTTAAAAACGAGAACCGGCACCCGTAAAATACCCCCGGGAAAACAAATTTTGCGCAAAAAAAATCTAAATTCTTTTTCCCTCGCCGTAGTTTTTTCCCCCCCTAGGTCCACGTATCAGGTCCCCCCGCGGCGACCCCCCCTTATCCCCAAAAAGCACGATTTTAAACAAACCGTGACGTAGGGTTTTGGTAGGGTCCATTCTCGGGAACCCCCTTTTTTTACAATTTCCCCTAATAGGTTTCTAAAAAAAAAAAAAAAACCAAATGATCGGTCATTCATTTAAATGGGCTTTAAAAATTTCCCCTGGTCAACCTGGGTTTCCCAAAAAAGTGGTATAGATGGGATTCCCCCAGGGGGGCGGGAACCCCATACCCTTTAAACCCACACACACACCCCACACACACACACACAAAAACACCACCCCCACCAACCACACACCAGGCCCTTAAACCAACCCCCAAAATTTCGCCCCCTTTTTAAAATGATTATTTTTTATTTTCATTTTATCCTTATTTTTTTTTATGGTAGGATTATTGTTATTTAACATTTTTTAAAAATTTTCCATTTCTTTTCTCATTTATTTTGGCTCTCAAAAATTTTTTCCCCTTTAAAATATTTTTGTAAAAAAATTTATATTTTTTTTTATATTTTTTGTTTTTTCCCCCCAAATTTTTTTTTTTTCCCTTATTATAATTTGTTTTTTCATTATTTTTCATTTTTTTTATTAAAGGGAAAAATTATTTGGTACTAAAATTTTTTAAAAAAATTTAGCTAATTGCAGTCATATTTTTTTGCAGAGTTTTTCTTAGCGTTTACATTAATTAAAATTCCCTTTGGTCAAGGATATGGCAAAAAATATAGTACCCCCATTTATATTTATTTTTTAAAATCAAAAAGTGGGTTTTAAAATACAAAAGTGTTATAAAGTACAAAAAAAATAGATAACCCCTAACCATTATTTTTCCCCTAGCGATTTTGATAATTTTTTTTTGCATTTTTCATTTTGAACGACCATTTTTGGTTTTGGGTTTTTTTCACAAGTTTTAAAAAATTTAATTAAAGTAGGGGGGGATAAAAAAGGGTTTTCCCTGAATTAAACCTAATGAACAAAAAAAAAACGGAAAAGGCATATAGGGGGGGGAAAAAAAAAAATTAGGCAAATAGGGGGAAAAAAAGAAACCAGTACTGGAAAAACCCCAGCGACGGTATTCTCCATGTACCCGGGCCAATGCGGAGATGTCCGTCAGCCTAGGGGTCCCCTGGTGGGGTGGGTCGAAATGTTGGGCATCAGGACCCCCATAAACTGGGGGCTGTGACCTCCAGCCCATAGGTTTAACCCCGGGGGCCTGGGGGACCCTTTTTTGTGTGAGGGGCCTTTGGGGGAAAGGGCTCGTACTGGGGGAGGGAAACCCGCCCTGAGTCGGTGGTTGTAGCGGTTTTGGGTTTTAGCGGGGGTTTTGGTCCGTAATGGCCCCCCCTGGGGTTGGGGCCCGTCCCTAAAGGGATTTGGTTCATGCCTGTGACCCGGGTTTAGCCCTCGAACAATAGTGGGGCGAAAAAGTAAACCTTTTTCCATAAACATTGTACCGGGGTGTCAGTAAATTTTGGGGGAAAGAGGCGGGGTCCGGTTTATGAGCGGGGGTTTGTCGCGGTGTGCCCCCCTCCAAACCTCCGATTTCTGTGCCGGGATTCCACCTCACGGAGCTGTGGGTTAAAAAATATTTTCAAATTAAAAGGGTTTGGGAAAAAAACGGATTTAAAAGAATAATAAATCAGTCAAAAACCTGTCTGTTTAGTGTAAATTTAAATGGGCAAAGGGTGATTTACGGCGGGGAAAAAAATATCGAGTGGTTAAACCCCGTGGGCAGGGGAACAATGGGGGAAATCTTAGGGTAATAGGGGGATTTGGGGGGGAGAGGGACCTAGGCGCCAAAAAATATAGTGGGCCCCTTTTAAAATAGCCCCGGAATTCACACCTGCACTCCATGGGAAAGGCAAACCTAGAGCTTTTAAATGTTAAATTTTTTGACAAATTTTGGATATATGCTGATATTTTAAATCTAAATTCATTTAAAAGAAATGAATGTAATGTAATGGGGTAAAAGTAAATTTAATTATTTTAAATACTACCCCTAGTTAAAGGTTCCCGGCCAAATAAAAATCAGTGTAACAAAAGTATATTTACCTTTTTCATCAACCCTTTCGCTGGGGCGTTTCTGCAGGGGGTCCACGGGGGGTGCATGGGTGCAGGTGGGTCCCCGGTTGCTGCCCTTGGTGCCCCCGGCCGTTCAGGTGGGGGGTCCAACTCCTCCGGGGCCCTCTGCGCCTCCCCCGTTTCCCGGCTGCCCTGGGGCGCCGGGCCACCCGTTGGGGAAAAAGGGAAATATAATTTTATTGAAATATTCTTTGATTACCTTTTTCAAAACTTTCTGAAATTTTGTCAAAAATTTTTTTTTGTGGTTTTTAAACAAAAATGGTTTTATAATGTCAATGTTCTTATGTGGTTTTTTTAAAAATGTTTGATCGGGGACGACACCCTTTTTTTTTAAACTCTTTTCTTTTTGATTTCAATTTATCAAAAATGGGCCATTTATGTTTAAATTTTAATGAAATGTGCCCAAAAAATGGTTATGATCGCTTGCATGAAACATGAGAAAAAAATGAGAAAACTTAAAAAGAAATTTACAACACATTCCTTTTCATAAAGACTGGGAGAAACCCTTTTGGCAATAGATTATGTAGGTATATATTATACAGCCCAAAGCCGCCCTCCGGGGGGACTTTTTTTTGGGAGCTCCCCGCGGAGGGGCTATTGGGGGGCCTTTTGGCCCCCCCACCCGTGTTTTTGGGGGGCTGCTGCCCCCAAAAACAGACTCTCCCGATAGCTCCTTTTAACTTTTCCCGAAATCCCGGTGTAGAAATTTATGTTTTTTTAACGCCAACCCTTCACATCACCCCCAAAAACCCTTTTATCAAACCCCCCCCCCTTCACTCACCCATTAAACCCCTCCCCCCCAACCCCTTTCCCCCCCATTTCCCTAAAAACACAAACCATTTCCCAAACACCCCCCACCTTTTTCCCCACCCACCCCCCCCTTCACTCACCCATCACCCCACACCCTTACCCCACCCATTCACTCACCCAAATTCCCCATCACCCAACCCTTTTAAAGGTTTTCCCTCAATTCTCGAAACCCCACTTTTTTTTCAAAATTTCCCTCACAATAGGTGCTAAAAAGGAAGAAAAAAAAAGTGATCAGATCACCCCCAAAAAGGCCCTTTAAAACCTTCCCCGGGTAAACCGGGTTTCCAAAACACTTTTGCCATTGTGGGTTGCTTTTCCCCGGGGCGGGGGAAACCTATAGCACACACCACCCACAAAAACACAGACACAAAAATTACACACACACAACTTTCGAGCTGTCTCCCGAAACAGGAAAAAAATTAACCCAGGGCTATTTTAATCCCTAAAACAAGAGTTTTGGGCGTTTCCTGCCCCCACTTTGACACATCACAGGTAGGGGCGGGAACCCCAACCTCAACCCTTCCCGCCCCCTCACAATGACGCCAACATGGGTTACTCACCCCGGAGGTACCCCCGCCCCGCAGGCAAGCTCTTGGAAATTTACCATCCTCAGCTAAGGGAGGGGTTTCCCCAAAACAAAAGTGGGTTTGACCTAACGTACAGCCTTGTTTTTGCCACACAGTCCTGCCCTCATTGCCCACTGGGCCCTTTCCCCTAAAAACTCCTCATTTCCCCAGAAAACTTTGGGAAAGATAGGGGGTTTACTCAATTTGGGTTCCGACGTGCAGAGCCCAAGGTCCCTTTTGGGGGAGTCGCGTGTTTTTTCCCCCAAAAGCCCCCCATGTACAAGCTCCCCCCGCGCCCTTCCTGCTTACAGGGGGAATGATTTTCTTCAAATTGGGGACAACACTAAAAAGGGCCTCCATTTCTGCTGTGCGGTGTTACCGTCCCAGTGGCAAGGGGGTGGGGCCCCTTCCTACCTGACCACCCCCTTAGATCCCCTCCCTCCTCCACCCCCCTGTAAGCATTCATTAAATTTGTGGGTGACTCAACCAGTACCTTTTTCAGGGCAGTTTGACGGCTGGCGGTTTTTGGGAAACTCACCAACCCACGTCGATTTCCCCCCACCCACATCTCGGGGTTTCTTCACTTGACCCTGTAACCCACCGATTTCCCTGCAGTATAGTATTTTCCCGTCCGCTAGAAAACCCGTGGGCCCCCTCCGACCCCCTGGGGGTTTCTCACCAAGATCAAGCTGGCCATCGACAGAGTTTGAGGCGGGTTTACTGAAACCAAACTGGCCCTATGGGCCCAAGGGGAACTGGGATGCAATAAAGGAAACCACTTAAAAAACAGTGTGGGGTTTTACTGCTTACAGGGGGAACTTTGAAACACAAGGGGGAGAACTTCACAAAAAATCCTGAGGGTCCCACCAAAAAAGGGTTTGAGCCCGGGCCAGAATAAAAAGTCTAAAAGGGGAGCCCAGCCCGGGTTTTGGCTTTCAAGGAAAGGAAACCCAACAGACAATAAGAGAAAGGCCTGGCTGCAAATTAAAAGCCCCACCCCACAAGAAGACAAAAAACCCCACAAAAAAGGGCCCCTTGGGGAAAATTAAAAAAGAGCCCAGAAACAGGCGAAAAAACAACCGGAGGGTTTCACCTCAAGCGAAAGTAACGGGCCCCGTCATTGGGCATAAGGTTTTGGGGGACCCAGCATCAAACAAAAACCCGGGCTTCTCTGGGTTGACGCCCAGCATCCCCCCTTTGACAGCCCCTGATGCTCTGTTGTCACAAGTCCCGGGGGTTTAAACCCCTCATGTTTTTTGGCCCCCATTTTCCTCCTCCAAGATGCCCTTTCCCTGCCCCCAGAACGTAAACCCTCCACAGCCCCCGGTTTTCTAACCAAGGCCGCCCCCCCGGGAAACATCACCATTACCACGGAGGGGTTTTTGAAAACAACTTCAACAAGTTGACCCAAAAAGCGCTGGGGACCAGTTTGGGATCACCCCTCACCTGTTTTAAAAGATGTCCCTTTCAAAACCCTTGCTGGGGCCTCTTGCTCCCCATCTTGGGGAGTCCCCTTTCATCTCAGCAGGGGCCATTTTGAGGGGAAATGGCGAGAGTCTTTCTATCCAAAAAAAAGGGAAAGAGCAGGGCGTTTTCCTCAAAACTACCCCCCCCTTTCCCCCCTTTTCCCGTTTTGGGGAAAAAGTTCTTGAGTCCATCATTGCCCCAAAAAACAAAAAAATTTGACGCTCACCGCTTTCTAAATTCACGGCCCAAATTTGGCTTCCGGGCAGGGGGATCTGCCGCAGGGCCTTCTTCTCCTGCACTCAGCGCCTGGAAACCCCCCCCTAGATCGGGGGGAAGACACCTTTGTCGTCGCCCTTGACAACGCTGGTTTCCTTTTTAGGGTGTGGCATCAGGGGATTTACTAAACCCAAACAAGAAGCCTGGGACTGCGGGGAACCCGTTTTCCCTCCTGCAAGATTACCCCATGAAAGAACTCTGCGGTGGGGTGAAAGGGCACACCTCCTCTTTAAAATGCTATTTTTTCCCCAAAACCAGTTTCCCTCAAGGGAAATGTAAATCGGGCCATTCTAAAGGGAAAAATTTTCCCTTTAACGAAATCCTGCATGAAATTTCCCGAGGCAAGAGGTACCCCAGACGACTGTACTTCACATTAACCCCGTGAGAGGAGGGACCGCCACAAAAACAGTATTTTTGGGACAACCCCGGCACTGCAGAGCATCGCCCCCGGGGGCAAAAGATGGCAATTTAAACCCTTTGGGACCCGGGGCAAACCCAAGCCTCCCTCTCCCCCCCAGGCAAGATCAGGGCAAAATGGGACCCAAACGCCCCTCCTGGAAGGGGAGAAAAATACACCTCCAGGGGCATCCCAAAATTCTGGGGTGGAGGTTTGATTTTGGCCTAAAAACACCAGCCCGTCAAAAAAAGGTCGCCAAGGGTGCTGGGCCGGTGGAAAAAAGGGGCTGCATCCCACGCGTCGCGCACCTCCTGGAAAATAGGGGGTCGGCACCTTTTACAATCACAAGTCCCCCCCCCGATGGAAAACTCGCCCCCCCCGCCTGGGCCCTCCTTCCCCCCGTCTACCTCCGCCTCCTTGACCGGGTTTTAAGCCAGAGCCCAGGGCTGGCCTGGGGTGAAAAGCCCCTGAGGCTGCTGCACAGATCATTCAACCTCTCTAGCAGCCCGGGGTGACGTGGCAGGGATGGGCTCTGTACAAGGCTCAAGGATGCCGCTCCCACAAATGCAGAGCTGGCCTCAACCCCCCGGGCCAGGCCCCCCCCCCTTACCCCCGGGGGCCCCCAAAATCGACCCTCAAGTGACTGTGCCCCTTCCCCCGAAAGGGCGGAAAAATTAAATCCGCTCCTTCCCTTACCCCGCTATGGTGACTATGGAACACCTTGGTGGGGCCGACCGACCTGCACCTCACCATTCCATGCACGCCTTCAAATCGGGCGTAAATGCCCGGGGCAAGCGGAAAATAACGCAAAAAAACATGCAATTTAAAAAACATTACTAAACATTTTTATAATGATTATGTTTTATATTTTGTATAATTTTTTTATAATATAAAATATATATTTTATAATTATATATATATATATATATATATTTTATATATATATATATAATATATATATTATTATATTATATAATTTTTTTTCAATGGGATTGTATACTTTCTTTATATTATTTTGGATTAGGGAAGTTTTTATCAGTATTAATTTATAGTAGAGAATTTCCCGACCCTTTTTTCCCTATTATTTGGATTTTAAATTTTTTGTATGAAAAAAATATTTAAAAATGCTAGAGATATCCCTTTGGGGTCCCGGCCGATTTTTCAATTTAACTCCCCGCGGGGCAAAGTATTAAGTTTTAAAAAAAAAAAAAAGAGAGGGGAGGGGAAAGAGAAAAGGGAGAGAGAGAGAGAGAGGGAAAATATTATATAAAATAATTTTTAAAAATATTAATATAATATATATAATTTTTTTAATATATAATTATAATAGAATTTTAAAATAATAAGATAATTTAAAAGGGGAAATTTATTTCAAAAAAATTATTAATATATATTAAATATCCCTATATATAAAATATAGTATTATATATATTATATATTATATATTATATATTTTAAATTTATTTATAATATTGTTATAGTTATAAATTTAAAAATATACAATGTTATTAAAATTTTAATAACTATTGTATATTAATATATATATATATTATATTTATATATTATTAATTATATTTTATATTATTTTTTAATATATTATATTTTTCGAGCGGACGTGAGTTGTCAGAGGAATAGTAGCGGCTGAAACGCCAAAACCATAACAAAAAGGTGATGGAAAAAAGTAATAACAAAAACAATTTAATAATATCTAATAAATCCCCTTGTAGCAAGGAGAAAGAGATCTTGTTTTTGAAGCACACACAGAGATTCAAAGAAATGTTTTATAACTAAATTACCAAAATGTACTAAACAAGATAATTAAACCCCAGAGAAAAAACAAAAAGAATACTAAGATAAGTTTCACCACCAGTAGTAAATTAAAAAAGGGTAAGGGGAGTTGACTTGAGTAAGTTCCCGGTGCTAATGTTTACTGGGTACTTTCTTAAAGGCACAAGAATGGGTTACTGCTTTGTTCCCCGAGGATATAACGCTTCAGCTATATAAAGATACTGACTAAAAAAAGAAACGAGGTTTATAAATCCCCCGTTTTGACTGGGGCTGCTTCACTCAGCTTTGAGTCGAGACACACCGGGGAGATCCCGGAGTAGTTCCGGGGCCTTTCCTTCTTTTTTTGTTTAGGAAGGGGGAGTTAGTGGTACTCCCGGAGTGTGTGTGGTTTTTGTGTTGTGTGTGGTGTGTTGGGGGTGTGTGTGTGGGGGTGTTGTGTGTGGTGTGTGTGTGTGTGTGTCACACGGATGAGGTAAAGGGGAAGTTTTGATACCCCCCCCCTAAGACAAGCCAATGGGGAAAAAGTGGAGTTAGGATTGAACTGGCAAGGTGGCCCCCTAGGTGCGAGAGAGAGCGTCTGCAAAGAGTTGTCGGTGCCCTTTATGTGGATGATGGTCAGGGTTTTAAGGTTTGGAGGAAAAGGACCATCGGGGG
>JACEEZ010006513.1:0-17741 GCA_016584305.1 Chionoecetes opilio
AAAAATTTTTTAAACCCAATAAAAAATATAATGTTACAAAAAAACTAAGCAAAAAAAAAAATAGAAACAAAAAACAGTATGAAAAAAAAAAAAATTTGGGAAAAAATTAATAATGATAAAATACAAAAAATTTCATTTAAAATACTTAGCCCCTGACCTCAAAAAAAAAGGGTTTTAAAATTTTTAAAATTATTTTTTAAATTTGGGTGTTTTGCATCAACAAAAATATATTTGAAATTTTTTGGGGGCCTTTATGTGTTAAAAAATTTTTGGTATATAAATGTCACGAAAACCTCACAAATGTCAGGTTATTAATTTAAAAAGGGAGAAAACTCATTCTCCTAAAACCCCCAGGGTCCCCACTTTTTTACATACCGTTTCATCTCATTTAAAAATTTAAATTAACCCGGCATTTACGGGGCAATCTTTTATTACTATTTTTAAAACTGGGTCACCATGATTGGGGTTGCCTTCTGAAATTTTTAGAATGTACCTTTCCCATGCCATAATCTAGTTTAAACGGGTTTTGTAGTTGCAAACATAAAGTTTTTGTTACTAATTTGCCATCCCCAAGTTGCAATCCATGGTCTTTCAATCCCCAAACCCCACGCCTTTTTAACCATGTTGGGGTTTGGGGACATTTTGAAAAAAACCCCACATACCTGACAAAACCACTTTTTCTTTAAAAAAATTTTTTTTTTGTTTCCAGGCTAACCATGGAGAGGTATAAACCCCTAACCTATAACTGCAATAAGCTTTGAAAACATTATATAGCATATTTTGTATTTTTCCTGAAATTAGTTAGAAAAATACCCTTGATTCTGCTTTTATATGTATCCCAAGGGGAAATACTCCAAGTTCCCCATATACCATATCTTTACTGAGTTTTTATGAACTCCTGGGTAACTTTTTAAAGGGAAAATTTCAGATGCAATGTTTCAAACTCTCTAATGATATTAAAATCCCCAGATTTTCAGTTGCAAAAAGTAAGTATAGGAAAAGTACAATGGTATTAAAAAGTTAAATTTTGCATTTTCAATTTGGCAAGTAAAACCTTCCTACCCCAAACCTATAAATGAGTAACATGGCTCTTTTTGCTTTTCTTTAAGTCCAGCTCACCTTTAGGGAAACCTCCTTTGAAAAATTAAAAAAACACCCCAAGTTTACTTATAGTCCTTTTACAACCCCAATGTTTTCACCCCCAAATTCAAATGAAAAATTTAAATTGGGTTACCCTTTTCCCCCAATAAAAAAGGAATATTTTTTTTTTGTCACAGTTAAGTTTCCCAATTTCCTTTCTTTAAAATTTTAAAAAATTCAGAGCAATCATTTGCCGGTTTTTCCCCTTCCCACTGTCAAAATATGATTGTTTTCATAATTAGAACAAAAATTTTTTATATAAAATTTAAAGGGAAATCATCCCCAAAAATTTTACAAAAATTACAATATATTCAAGAAATTTTACTTTCAAGATCTTAAATATAAAAAGAAAAAAAGCAAAGGGGACAAATTTTCGCCTTGCCTCACCCCTACATTACATAAAAAAGGATCTGATTTTTTTGGTTTAAGCATGAAACAAAAACCTGAGGTTTTTTGTAATATTTCTGTTTACTTTAAAAATATTTTCCTTTTCCCTTTTCCCTCACTAGCTTTTTACCACAAACCTTCACCCCACACCATTAAAAATTTTTTTCCCTATGGGTCCACCCAAACAGAAAAAAAAGCTTCCTTTTCTTCCATTTAAACGTTTCCAATTACAAACTTCAGCAAAAATATGTGCCAAAGGGGGAGTATCCATGAAAAGCCTGCTTGTGTTTCATTGAAAAAAAACAAACTATTTGGGGTTTTCATTAAGTTCTCTTTGGAGTATAGAGGGAAAGCTTCCCTTTGCAGCTAAGAAAAGTGACCCCCCTGGTAATTTTTAACACCTGAAGGGTAACCTTTATTCTTGAAAAGTGGCATTATCATACCAACCAACCACTAGTTTGGATAACCCCAGAATCAAGTTTTTCATTTAAACTTTTTAAACCCATAAAGGGGGCAAAAAATTTGCGGTATTTTTAATGTTTTCATTTACTATAAGTAGACCCTGGGGATTTAATATTTTCTAATTTTTTTAAAATACTTCAAACCCACCCCCTTTCCTTAGTTTATAGGATTTTAAAGTAATGGGAGTTTTTCAGTATTCAATTATCATCATCATTTATAAAATTTTTACTTCCTCATTATCAGCTTTTATAAATATCCATTAATTGTCTGAAATTTTCATAAAAATCATTTAACGAAATTTTTGGGGGACCCTGGCAGCTCTTTTTTTGGCCCATTTAGAATGTTCCAGTTATTTTAGGATCTACTTTTAATTTTCTAATTTCCTTCACAAAGTTTGTCCTCTCCTTTTTTTTAAAACTCTTTTTGGGGTTTGTTTTAAAGTTTTTGCTTTCCTAAAATCATGTTTTTAAAAGGGTTACATTTTTCCCTGGCAAATGATATTTATCCCTGGGTTTTGTGGTTTTCCCTTCTAGATCTAAAAAATTTGTCGTCAAAACCTCTAAGGGGGCCCATTGGGTCTTTTTAATTTTGTTTTTTTCCTTATTTTGGGGGGAAAAATTTGTAAGTGCAGTTAAATTTAAAATTTTTGCTCAATTCTGTTTAAATACATTATGGTTAAAATCTTTCAACTTTGCCATAAAATTTCATTCCCCTTTGCCTTAATCAATATTTCCCATCCCCCCCCCACTCTTTTTCTCAGTTTTTCCCTTTTTCCCGGGGCCTTTCCCCCTTTGTTTGCCCTACCTTTTGGGCTTTTAAATGTTTACGGGTGGGTAAAAGTTTTTTGGGCCCCTTTAAGTATACCCTTTGTATGCAATCCACAGTTCACAGAAAAAAGTGGATCATAATCCAACTCTAAAAACTTCTACAAATGCATGTCACGGGTAAACCCCTAAAAAATGTTATGGTTGAAATTAATGGGGGTTTTGGTAGGTTTACCAATATCACAATCCTCCCCCCCCCCCCTTTCCCTTCCCAAATTTAAAAATAAAACTTGATGATTTTTTTCAAACTCCTACCAATTTTTTGCCATATGTATTCCGTTTTTGGGGTTAAATCTTTGGGTTTTCCCTAACTAAAATATACCAACATCACTTAAAAAAAATGTATAATACCCCAGCAGACAACCCCGATCATCAGCACCAAAAACCCCCGAAGGAAAATCAGGGAGTGAGAGTGTGAGCATTAAAATCACCAAAAAAGACATGCACCCTAAACATCATTAGTATAAGTTAGTAAAAAAATTTCCAAATTTATCAAAAAAGCTCTACCTTACCCCACCTTTAGTATGAGGGGGGAATGTAAACACAACTATTAAACCCAAATCCTTTCTTAAACTACACCCCTCTGTTACTTAATTTAAAGTAAAGAATCAAATTAGTTCTGATGTGCCTCCACTTAAAGCTAACATTTTTTCTTGATTGCAATGGTAGACCACCGGAATTAAACCCGCTTTAAATTGGGATTATTCTTGAATTTCAATACAAAAACCCAAAGTTTTCCCCTATTCTCCCTTACATTAATCAATCAGTATCATCACACTTTTTTTTCATTAAACAAATAACATCATAACATTTAATTAAATTACAAAAAAACTTTTCCCAAAAGAAAAATTTGACCTTTAAAACCCCCATACATTTAGAGATAATACATCAAGAAAGGGAAAAGATTTGGGGGAAACCTGTGCAAGGGCCCGCCCCATATTTTCACAAAGAGCAAAATTTTGTGCCTAGGGCAGGGGCCCGTGCCCCCGCCCCTATTCCCAACCTTTTTAAAAAAAAAGGGCCAGATTTTGCTTTTTCCCGTCAGGAGAAGTAAATTCCCCAACCTTTTAAGTCAAACAGGGAAATTTTTTATTTACCAAGGCCTGCCAACCCCCTAGTGGGCCCAAAGGGCCCGTATACTTCCCTCCCTTGGGAAAACCCTTTTTCACTGCTTCCTGTTTTTTAAAAGACTAAAAATTTTGGCCCTTTTGGGGGGTTTAAAATGTCATTTATGGGGTTAACCCCCCCCCCCCTTTTTCCCCTTTTCCAATTTTGTGAGCTTTTTTTTCTGTTTCTAAATTAATTTTATTTTTTTTTGTTTTATGACAAAATCTCGCAATCCAAGGCCCCACCCCCTTCTCTAGGGTTTCCCAAAACCCATGTGTAAAATGATTTTAAACTGGTTTTAGTTTCACACCGATGTTTTTCAGAAGCCCAAAGATTTGGTTCCCCGCATTCCCCAGAATCGTCCCGTGTGGGGGGGGTGTTTTGTGGTGTGGGGGTGGGTGTGTGTTGTAAAGTGTGGGGTGTGTGTGTGTGGTGTGTAAATCTGTAGTTTAGTGGTTTGCACGCTCGGCTTACAACCCGAGAAGTCCCCCCGGGTTTGACCCCGGGCGGAGCGAAAGATAGATGGGTGGTTTTCTTAAAACCCAGCCCCGGGCCCCCAGCAGTGAATGGGTAACCCCGGGGGCCAGCCGGGGGTTTGTTTAAAAAACCCCCCCCCCCCGGGGGGGGGGGCCCTTTGGCCAACCCCTAATATTTCAAACATCGGTAGATCACTATTGGGTCTGAGGCCTTATCCCCTTTAAAAAAAAAACAAAACAAGAGGAAACACGAGTGTGTGTGGGGTGTGGTGTGTGTGCTGTGTGTGTGGGGTGTGTTGGGGGTGTGTGTTTTGTGTTGGGTGTGTGTGTGGGGGTGAGACAGAGGTATAGTTGATCCGGAATAGGGAAAGGGCCTTTGGGAGGGACCGAGGGATTTGAAAGGGCGATAAAGAACATTCCCAACCCCCCCATCTGCTTTTTTGACTACCTCATGGGGGAAGGGCAGCCCCTTCTATTAATATATCCTCTCCCGCTTTTCTGATTATATATTTTTGTAAAATCCTTTTCTTTAAAATTGATATTTATTATCATTTTCCCAAAAGCAATTATCAATGTCATTTTTGGAATTTTTCGACCAACCCCAAATTTATGGTCGAAAAACAACTGTTTTTTAAAATTTTAAAGTTTATTAACCCTGAAGTCCCCCTTGCCCCAAATTAAAACCCCAAATTTTACCTTTAAAATTTTTATGATACCCTATTTAGCTTAACTAAGGTATACTCAGCAGGGCAGGTGGGTTGTAATGTGCTTTGGCTTGATCTCTAGCTTTGGGGAAGTATTGTAGGTTGGGGGTAGACAAGTCGCAAAAAGCCTGGGAGGGGAAAATTTGTGACGGCGTGGTGACGGGCTGAATGATGCACGTAAGGGCCGTGATTGTGTGGTCGGCCGACGAAGCCTTCAGCAAAGCTGAAGGCTTCACAGTGATATTATCAAAGTGTGTTTTACATTTCGTCCTTCCTTAACCGATTGATCGTTTAAGTACTCATATTAATATGGGTTAAACTACACCTTAGTGTCAATCAAAAGCTCATACGACTTGGCCCGGTAGTGGCTAATGGTTACTAATTCCTTCACTGAGAAAACCTTTCAGCTGGGCTTCCACGTGGGACAAGTTCCAAACAATTTTCCTATACGGGAAATTTCCTTACAATTCTTAGATTATGTTAATACTTTGATTTAAATTTTGGTATTTTAGATGAATACCACCAAAATTATATCTAATTATATCTAAATACATCTTATTTATACCCATACCTATTATAGTATATACATTTGGTGGAATTTGTGTTGTATCCCGCACTCCTGGCGGTAGGCGCCAAATTACACCATTCAAATTAATACCTTAGTCAAAAATTAGAGCGTTTTTTGGGGATAATTTCCACAGTCATTATCTCGAGAATGATAATATAATAATAATGATGATAATAATAGCAATAATAATTATATTCAAATGATATTAGTGATGATAACATTTATATCAAGTATAGGCGTCCAGTTCTTGCACCTTTTCTTTTGGCTCAGTTCTTGTGGCTGGAACGTGGCAGCGAGCTTTAAAGTGCTTTTAAAAAACCTAGTCTACAAAAGGTACAGAAGTTCAACAAGCAACAGAAGTTATTGTTTAAACCGAAGTTTATTTAGCACAAATTAAAAATTTCGCTAATTACTCATTAAGGGTTGTTTACGCAAAATGTTTGTTATACAGACCCCATTGATCTTGACAGCACTACTTTCATGTCAAATTTTAGCTCAATCCGACAATATTTAGGAGTAGTTATTAAAATTTTTTGGGTACGAATGGTTTCCCCCCTTACGCGAAGGTTTATGAGGTAGCAGTCGTTTTGTCTGCCAATCAGATCAGTTAGGTCCCGCCTCTAGCCCTTTGCTTTGGCTCAGTTTGTGCGGAACGTGGCGCAAGCCAATCAGCAATAACTCATTACGCTAATATCAAAGGGTTTACGAAAGGGGAAACTTCGGTTTTCCAAAACCCCAATCCCCAATGGGGGGGGGGGAAAAATTTTAAAAGGGGGGGGAAAAAAAAAAATTTTTTTTTTTTTAAAAAAAAACAGTAAAATTTAAATTTAAACTACTTAAAAACACGGAAACTCAAAAAAAAAAAAAAAAAAAGGTAAATTTTTTAAAAAATTTTAAAACTTTTACACTTTGGTTTTTTTTTTCTTTTTTCATAAACAAAAATTTTTAAAAATTTGTTTGGGCCTATGGTAAAATAATTTGGTTATAAGTCAGTAACTCACAATGTAGTGTTATTACTTTTTAAAAAGAATAAACTATTCCAAAACCCCCAGCGTCACACTTGTTACAACCGATCATCTCTATTTACCCCTTTCATATCTACCAGCATTTACAGGAATTGTTTTAAGTTTTTAATCTAGTCCCCATGAGGGGTGCTCCTTCTGAAAATTTTTTAAAATTTTTCCATTCCATCCCAAATTACTTAAACAGCTTGTAGTTGTCAAAAAAGTTTTGTTACTAATTTCCATGCCAAGTTGCAATCCACTGGTTTTTAAATCTCAATTCCACACCCTTTTTAATCCATTTTGTTTAGGGACATCTGCAGCAACCACATACTGAAACCACATTCATTAAAAATTTTTTGGGGGGGAAAAAAGGAAAACCAGGAGAGGTAAAAAATTCCCAAACCCTACCCAACTGAATAACATTGAACATTATTGCTAATTTTGTATCTTTTCCTAAATTAGCTTAGAAAAATTTCCCTATCATTTGTTTTTTTATTTTATGCCAAAGGGGGGAAATACTCCAAGTTGCCATATACCAATCTTTACAGAGTTTTATGAACCCCTAGTAACTTTTTAAGGAATTTCAGAGCAATGTTTTAACTCTCAAAGATTTTAATCCCCAGATCTCGTAAAAGTCGTAAGGTAGTCCCATGGTATTAAAAAGTTAAATCTGCATGTCAACTGGCAAGTAAAAATTCCTACCCCTCCCTATCAATGAGTACAGGGTCTTTTTCCCTTTCTTTAAGCTCCAGTCACCTTTACGAAACCCCCCTTTGTAAAAAAATAACCCCCAAAGATACTTAATCCTCACAACCTCAATGTTTTCACCCCCAAAATTCAAATGCATAATTTTGGGTTACTTTCCCCTACTAAACAAGACTATTTTTTTTTTTGTACAGTTAAGCTTAAATTTTCCTTTATTAAATAAAAAATTCAGAGCAACGTCCCTGTTTTTTTTCCCTTCCCCCCGCACAGAATATATTGTACATACATTGAACAAAAAGTTTATAATGAATTTAAAAACATCCCCAAAAATTTTACTAATTACAATTATTTTCAAGTTTTTCTTTCAAGATCTTAAATAAAAGCAAAAAGCAAAGGGGAAAAAAATTTTCGCCCCCCACCCCCTACTTTACATACAAAGGTATCTGATTTTGTTGGTTAACAGACAAAAGGGGACCGGTTATTGTACATATTTTCTTTTACTTAAAACTTTCCTTCACCTTTTCCCTCAAGCTATACCACAAACCTTTCACGCCACACCATACAAAAGTTTTTTATAGCCCACAAACAGAAAAAAAAAGTTTTCCTTTTTTTTCCCCGCTAAACAGATAAATTTACACATTCAGCAAAAATATGTGATCCAAAGGGGGGAGTATCCATGCCTAAGCCTGCTTGGTTTTTTGATAATTAAAAACATTTAGATTCATTAAGTCTCTTTTGGTATAGAGGTGAACAGCTTCCCCATGCACCCTAAAAAAAGTGCCCCCTGAAAATTTTTAAAACACCCTGAATGTCACCTTTATTCTTGTAAAGGGCACTATCATCCAACCAACCCCACTCAGATGGCATAACACCAGTATCAATATTTCTTTAAAACATTTTAAATATAGGGGGCACAAATATCTGAGTCTTTTTAATTATTCATTTATATCATGTCAGATTGGGGATTTAATTTTTTCAATTTCTTAATATTTTTAAACCACCTCTTCCTTAGATAGGATCTTTAAGTAATGGTAAAGTTTTTCATATTCTATTACATCTTTTTATAAAATTACTTCCCATTATCGCATTATCATCAACCACTAATTGTCTGAAATGTTCAAAAATCTTTAACGAATGGGGATCGGGGGCAGCCTTTTTCTGCCTTTAGAATGTTCCAGTATTTTTTAGGATATACATCTTTTTTTAAGTTCCTTCACTAAGTTTGTCCCCCCTTTATTTTTAACTCTTTTTAGGTTTGTTTTATAGATTTTGCTTCCTCAATCATGTTTTTAAAATTTTAATTTGTTCCGTGCAATGAATCTAGCCTAGCTTTGTGGTACCTTTTAGATCTCAAAAATTGTCTGTCATAACCTCTAAGTGGCATTGTTGGTCTTTTAATGTATGTTCTTTTCTTTTGGGGGAAAAAAAAGTTGTAAGTGCGGTTCAATCAAATTTCTCTAATTGCGTTAAATATCATCATGGTTAAATCTTCAATTTGCCATAAAAATCATTTCCCTTCCCTTTCATCAATATTCCCAATACACCTTTTTTTAAAGTTTTCCATTTTCCTCCCCCTTGCCCCTGCTTTTCCTACTCTGGGCATTTTTTTTACGGGGTACAGTATTTGGGCCCTTAAGTTCACCTTGTATGAATCCACTTTTACATCGACAAAAAGGGATCATAATCAGTACTCTAAAAATTTACACACTGCATGATCATGGTGAACCAAAAAAAATGTCTATGGTTTTTTTATGTGTAGTTGGGGTTTTACCAATATCAAAATCCTCCCCACCTTCCATTAAATATAAACATTGATGATTTTTAAAAACGCTACCAATTTCCTGCCATATGTATTCCTGTCTGGAGAAATTGGTTTGCCCTATACTGATATCCCAACATACTTAAACTCTGTATAATACCTCAGAAACCCGATCATCACAAAAACACCAGAAGGAACATCAGGCAGAGTAGAGTGTGAGCATTAAAATCACCACAAATACATCCCCAATAATCATCATTATAAAATTATAAAAAATTTATCCCAAATTCATCAAAAGCCCATTTTACCCTCCCTTAGTATGAGGGGGGAATGTAAACAAAACTTATTACCAACTCCTTACAAAAATTACACTCCTCTGTCTCTTTAATTGAAATAAAAGATCAAATTATTTTGGTTGCCCCCCTTTAAAAAGCAACATTCTTCTTTTTTGGCAAGAGTAGACCCCGGTTTAAAAACCTCTTAATTTGATTTTCTTGAATAAAATATCAAAACAATTTTTCCCCAATTTCCTTAATTAATCTTCAGTATCTCCACTTTTTTTCACAAAACAAAAACATCATAAATTTAAATATTTTAACAAAACAAACCAATAAAAACTTTGACCAATACCCATACATTGAGAGAAATTCCAAGAGGAAAAAGATTTGGAGCAGCCGTGCGGGCTCCCATTTTTTTCAAAAAAGACAATTTTGGCCTAGAATGTCTGTGCCCCAGCATATCCTTCCTTTACAAATGATCCAAAATTTAGTTTTTTCCAGTCAGGAGAAGTAATTCCAACCTTTTAAGTCATCAGGATTATTTATGACCACAGGCCGCCACCACTAGGGGGCCCAGGCCAGAATTTCCCTCCCTTGGGGGACCCCATTTTTTCATGTTTCCCGTTCTTTAACCAGCTCAACTTTTTTGGCCCTTAGGGAGGTTAAGTCTCATTTATGTACACCTTCCCCTTGCCTATCTGTACTTTTCTTGTTACCATATTTCATTTTTTTTTTCTATGACAAAATCGCAATCACTGGCCTACCTCCTTTCTGGCTTCCCAAACCCGATGTGAAACGTATTCACGGGTTGAGTTTCACCCCGTGTTGTAAACAACTCAATGATCTTGGTTTCCACCTTTCCCCGGGACTGCCCGTTTTGT
Source organism: Chionoecetes opilio (assembly GCA_016584305.1). NCBI lineage: Eukaryota > Metazoa > Arthropoda > Malacostraca > Decapoda > Majidae > Chionoecetes > Chionoecetes opilio. The sequence goes on from JACEEZ010006513.1 coordinate 10,296, forward strand.
GTGTGTGTGTGTGTGTGTGTTGTTGTGGTGTATGTGTGTTGTGTGTGTGTGTGTGGTGTACTCGTAGTGAGTGGTTACACGCTGGCTTACAACCGAAAAGTCCCGGGTTCGACCCCGGGCGGAGCGAAAGATAGAGGGGGGTTCTTTCTTAAATCCTAGCCCCTTCCACCCAGCAGTGAAGGGCCCGGGGTGCCAGCCGGGGGTTTGTAAACCCCCCCCCCCCCGGGGGGGGTTTTCGGCCAAACCTAATAGCAGCATGGGTAATCACTATGGCTTGAGGCATTACCCTCTAAACAAAACAAACAAGAGAAAACGATGTGGTGTGTGTGTGGTTGTGTGTGTGTGTGTGTGTGTGTGTGGTGGTATGTGTGTTGGGTGTGTGTGTGTGGACAGAGGATATTTGACCAAATAGGAAAGGGGCCCGGGGAGGACCGAGGATTAGCAGGGGGTACAGAACATTCCAACCCCCATCCTGTTTTCTGACTACCTACTGCGGAAGACAGCCACTTCATAATATATCCTCCCGCTCTTGTTTATATATTTTGTATATCCTTTATCTTTAATTTATTGTTTTTTCATTATCATTGTAAATACAATTTACAATGTCATTTTGGGAAAATTATCGACCACCAATTGAGGGTCGACAACAACTTTTAAAATTATAAAGTTGATTAACGTGAATACCTTGCGAAACCCCAAATTTTACCTAATCTGCTATGATACCCTATTTAGCTCTAACTAAGGTATCTCAGCAGTGGCAGGTGGGTTGTAATGTGTTTTGGTTGATCTCTAGTTTTGGGGAGTATTGTAGGTGGTAGACAGAGTCGCCAAAAGCCCGGGGTGGAACTTGTACGGGCGTGGTGACTGGGGTTAAAATGCACTAATGGCCGGATTTTGGGGGGCCGACGAAGCCTAGCGAAGCGAAGGCTTCAGCGAGGAAAATTATCAAAGTGTGTTTCACTTCGTCCTTCCTTAACCGTTTACGGTTTAAAAATTTATCAATTAATATGAGGTTGATCACCTTTGGTAAATAAAAAACCCCTACGACTTCCCCGGGAGTGGCTAATGGTTTACAAATTCCCTTCACTGAGAAAAACCCTTTCACTGGGCTTCCCCGTGGGACAAGTTAAAAAAGTTTCCCATACTGGAAATTTCCTTCATTTTTTAGATTTTGTTAAAAACTTTGATAATTGGTTTTTAGAGGGAAAACCACCAAAATTTTTCTAAAAAATTAAAAACAATTTAATTTATACCCCTACCTATTAAGTAAACATAGGTGGAATTTTTGTTCGTATCCCCCACTCCGGCGGGAGGGGCCAAATTACACCATTCAAATTAAACCTAGTCAAAATTAGAGGTTTTAGGGGTTTAAATTTTCCCCAGTCATTATCTCGGAATGATAATTATAATAATAATGATGATAATAATGAATAATAATTTTATTCTAAAAGATATTTGATGATAAAAATTTATATCAAGTATAGGCGTCCAGCTTCTTGCACCTTTGCGGGGTCTTTTGTGGGTGGAAAGTGGCCGCGGCCAAAGTGTTTTAAAATACCTAGTTAAAAAAGGAAAAAATCACAAAAACAACAGAATTATTTTTAAACCCAAGTTTATTTAGCACAAATTAAAAATTACGCTAATTTTCCTTAAGGGCTTGTTCTAAACCAAAAAAGTTTTTTTTTAACGACCCCATTGATCGAACATACTTGCATGCAAATTTTTAGCTCAATCCGACAAAATTTTGGAGTAGTTATTAATTTTTGGCTTACGAAAGGTTCCATCCCCTTACGCGAAAGGGTTTATGGTAGGTACAGCTCGTTCGCTCCTTTCCAAAAAAATCAAGTATAGGGTCCAGCCTTAGCCCTTTTTTTTTGGCTCGTTTGCTGCGGAAAGGGCAAAAGCCACATTCCAGCCAAATTAAATCATTACCTAATTATCAAAGGGGTTTTTCTACGCAAAAGTTTTTTCCAGACCTCCATTGTTTCGACACATACTTTCATCTCAAATTTTGCTCAATCCGACAATATTTTGGGTAGTTTTTCACTGTTTTTAAACTGGGTTTTATTCCCCTTATGCGAAGGGTCTTTTGGTAATAGCAACTCGCTTCGCTCGCTCCCAATAAACCCTTTTCTACATCAAGTAAGGCGTCCGCCTTTGCCCCTTTTCTTTTGCTCAGTTCTTGCGGCTAGAACGGTCCACGGCCCGTTTGCCAATTTAATCATACGCTAATTTCTCATTTGGGGGTTTTCTACCAAACAGTTTGTTTTTCAGACCCCCATTTATTTTTAAAAGCACTACTTGCATGTCAAATTTGCTCAACCGACAATATGTAGGGGTGTTTACGCTAATTACTCTTAAGGCCCTTGTTCACGCAAAAAATTTGTTGCACAGACCCCCCCCTTTATTTTTAAAACACTACTTGCATGTCAAAGTCAGGGTCAATCCGACAATATTTAAAAGGGGAGATTTAATTACTTTTTGGCTAAATTTGGTTTTACTTTTTAGGTAAATCAGCTCGCTTTTCGTCGGGGTGCCCAACAAGTATAGGCCCCCGGGGCCCCTTGCCCTTTGCTTTTGATCAGTTTTTGCGGATGGGAACTTTTCAGCGAGCTCAAAAAGGGTTTTAAATACCTATCTACAAAAGTTTCGAAGTCTACAACAAGCAACATAAAATTTTGTAAAACCCAAATTTTAAAATTTTGCTCTAAGTAAAAACTTGCTAACTATTATTAACCCTTTCACGCACGGTGACGCGATCGGTTAAAACGGGCCTCTACACAGAGCATTTGACGAAACTGGCAAAAAAAATTAAAAATTCGCCCAAAATTTAAAGATTTATCGAATCGCGTCAACATTTACTGCTAAAAAAAATCCAAGCTAGGCTTTTAAAATAAAAATGTCAACTTTCCCTCGGGGGAGGGATTTTGAAGTAAAAAGGGCCCCCTGTTCCAGCTCACTCTCAGCAGGCAGCCCGTAGGTGGACTGCCCCTCCCTTTAAAAAAAAGTGTCCCGGGGGGTACGCCCTACTTTTAGCCTAATCCGTCTTCCAACAGGGGGTTTCAGTTTCCTCTCATTTTCTCAAAAAATATGGCCATTGAAAATTCAATGGTAGGGTTGGAAACCTCATAAAAACCCCCTTTTATTGACATAAAAAAACCCTAAAAAAAGGGCTCAGGTAGATCATACGAAGGGTGAACGAAGGGGAAATTTTTCCCCAAAAAAGTTTTCAAGTGAAACCCGCAAATTTACTTATTTTTTGTTATTTTTGGTCTTCCCCAAGGCAAAAAATCTCTTGCAAAACCCCCATATTATAATGCCAGGGGAAAAAAGAATAATCTGGAAATGATAACTCCAAACACCCGGGAGTTCAAAATAGCCGGGGCCCCTTTTGAAAAACTTGGCCCAGTGGCGGAAAAAAACATTAAAAAATTTTGTGGTAAAGGGGGTTTGGGGGTTGTTCTAGCAAAACAAGGGACGACCCCCTTATTTTAACAGTTGAATTTCCAAATTTAAAAATTTTTTAAAAAATCTTTGCTTTATCATTTTTTGGCTTGTTTTACGCAAAAAATTTTTGCCAAAAACCCCCCCTTTTTATTTTACCACACTTGTATGTCAAATTTAGCTCAATCCACAATATTTAGGGGAATTATTAAATTTTTTTTTTTGGCTAAACTTGGTTCCACTTCTTTTTAGGAAGAAGAAACTCCTTTTTTTTTGGGGGCCTTTTTGGCCAAAGCCCAACCCTTTTTTTTTCCTTTTCCTCCCCCCCTCTTATTGTTGTTTTTCATCTATGACAAAGAAAAATTTCAACAAACCTTTTTCCCTCCCCCTTTTAAAACTTTTTATTCATTATTTAACCCCAGGGTTTTTGGGCCGGCAAAACCCCGATGGGCCCCCCCCATACAAAATTTATAATTTTATTCTTTACGGAGGTTGGCCGGGGCCAAACCCCCCAATGGGTTTCCCCCCCCCAAAACCCCCCCCCCTCCCCTTTACAACCCCTTTTTTTTTACCCCCTTAAATAGGGGGGGGTTTTTTTTGCCCCCCCCACCCCCCCCCCCCCCCCCCCACCCCCCCCCATGTTTTTGGTTGGTTTTAATAAGGGGGAAAAAAAGGTAAAGGATTTAAATTTTCTTTGTTTTAAACCCCCGGGGTAGCCCCCCCCCCAAAAACCCCCTTTTTTCCCTTTTCCTATTTTAAAAAGAAAAGATATATAAAAAAAATAATTTATTTTTTATATAATAATTTTTGTTATATTTTATTATTAAATTTAAATAAAAGATATATTTTAATAAATATATATATATATTTTAAAATATATATATAATTTTAAAATTTTATATTTATTATATATTATTACTAAATCATAATATATTAATTTTTATAAATATATATATAAATATATATATTATTATAATTTATATATAATTAAATAATTTTAAAATTATTTTTGTTTAAAAAATAAAAAAAAAAAAAAAATTTTTTATAGAAAAAATTTTTTTGTTTAAATTTTCAATTTTTTTAAAATTTTTTAATTTTAGAAAAAAAAAAAAAAAAAAAAAACCAACCCAAAAACCACAAAAAATTTTTGTTAGGTGCCCCGCCGCTGTCCTTGGGGGCAATTTTTGTTCCCCCTTTCCCCCTGGGACACGAACAACACAAAAACCCCAACCAAACAACAAAAAAAAAACACCCAATATTGTATGGCTGTCTTTTCTGTCTCGTCTGCCTTTCTATTCCTTTTTCTCTCTCCATTTTAAATTTTTTATTTGGGGAAAATTCTTTAAAACGGGGGGAAAAAATTTTTTTTGTTATTTTTTTTTGGTGGATGGGTGATTACGGGAAGATGCCAAAAGGGGGCCCTGGAAAAAAATTTTTCTAAAAATTTTTTTCTCTCCTAAATATTTCATTTCGAAAATTTCGGCAAGATGTTAAAAAAGGGGGGCCCCCAAAATTTTTTTTAGAAAACCTTAAGATAATTTGTTTAAAACCAAATAATTTGGTTGGGGAAATTGGCCTGAGTTGGGCTGAAAATCAAGGGGCGGGGCAAAAACTTTTTCTAAACCCCTTTATAAATTGCTAAAAGGTTTTTTTGGGGGGAAAGGGCGCTCCCCTTTACCCCAAAGACCCTGGAAGGGGAGGGAAACAACCTTTCCTTTTTTTTTTTCATTTTTTATACGGGTTTATTTTGGGGGGAAAACTCCCCAAAAAATTCAAAAATTTCAAATTTAAATTTTAACCCAAACCTCCCAAAAAAAATTTTTTCCCTTTTTTTTTTTTACCCCCATTTAAAAAAAGATTTTTATCTTTTTAAATAATTTTTTTTTTACCCCTTTTTCTCTCTTTCCCCCCCAACCCCCTTTGGGGCAATTTTGTACAGCCATTCTCCCTCGCGCACACGCACACACACCACACACACACACACACACACACACACACACACACACACACACACACACACACACACATATTGTATGGCTGTCTGTCTGTCTGTCTGTCTGTCTGTCTCTCTCTATCTCTCTATGTCTCTCTCTCATTCTCTATCTCTTATTATTGGCAGCGAGCGAAGCGAGCTGCTTCTTACCATAAGACCCGTGGAACCAAGTTTAAGCTAAAAAGTGAATAACTACTCCTAAATATTGTCGGATTGAGCTGAAATTTGACGTGCAAGTATTGCTGTCAAAATCGGGGGTCTTGGAAACAAACTTTTTGCGTTAGTAGAACAAGCCGTTAATGAGTAATTAGCATAAACTACTCCTAAATATTGTCGGATTGAGCTGAAATGTGACATGCAAGTAGTGCTGTTAAAATCAATGGGGGTCTGTGCAACAAACTTTTGCGTTTAGAACAAGCCCTTAATGAGTAATTAGCGTAATGAGTTAATTGGCTGGAACGTGGCTCGCTGCCACGTTCCACCCGCAAGAACTGAGCCAAAAGCAAAGGGGCCACAGGCTGGACGATTTATACTTAATTTCTCCTATTCTCTTTTTCCTCTCTCTCACTCTCATTCTATCTCATTACGTGTTATGGCAGCGAGCGAAGAGAGCTGCTACTTACAATAAGACCCATCGCGTAAGGGGAGTGGAACCAAGTTTTAAGCCAAAAAGTGAATAGCTACTCCTAAATATTGTCGGATTGAGCTGAAATTTGCCATGCAAAGTAGTGCTGTCAAAATCAATGGGGGTCTGTGCAACAAACATTTTGCGTAGAACAAGCCCTTAATGAGTAATTAGCGTAATGAGTAATTGGCTGGAACGTGGCTCGCTGCCACGTTTCAGCCGCAAAAGAACTGAGCCAAAAGCAAGGGACCACCTCTGGTCCTTTGCTTTTGACGACTTTGCTTTTGATGGACGCCTATAATTGATCTCATTCACTCATTATTATAATTATCACTCATTCTCTTTTTTTTATCTCTCTTATATCTATCTATCTCTCATCCTCTCTCTCATTCTCTCCCATTTTCCCTCTTTCCCATTCTCTCTCTTGTTATTTTCTTTGTATTACCTCATCTCTCTCATTAACTCATCTCATTCTCTCCATTCTTTTGTTGTTGTTTTGTTCTCTCTCTCTCTCTCTCTCTCTCTCTCTCTCTCTCTCTCTCTCTCTCTCTCTCTCTCTCTCTCTCTCTCTCTCTCTTCTCTCTCTCTCTCTCCTCTCTCTCTCTCTCTCTCTCTCTCTCTCTCTCTCTCTCTCTCTCTCTCTCTCTCTCTCTTTCTCTCTCTTTCTCTCTCTCCCCCTCTCTCTCTGACGAAATGTAATCGATATATGCGCGCCAGAGCCGCTCAAGCCGCCAAAGAACTCGCTCAAACGCGGCTTGAGGACAGATCGCTTGATGACGAATATACCAGCGGACAAGGTGGACAAGGTCCAGGTGACTAGGTTACGCTTTGAACTGTTACCCAATTGGCTGAGTCTCATATAACTTGCGACCGAAATGTCTTTGGGATCATTTGACTTCATTACCAATCGCCTCAGTACCAATTGACATGTAACCGTTTAAGGTGGACCCTCCAATTGAAAAGCTCTAAACCGCTGGATTACGGGCAGTGAATGCCGATCTTCCCATTGACGAAACCGCACCCACTCTTGACGAAGTCAGAGAGGCTGTAGCAAAGTTGAGGGGTGGAAAGGCAGCTGGTGTTTGTAACATCAGTGCGAAGCTCCTTAAAGCTGGGGGTAAGGCCATGATCCGCGGGCTGCATGCTGTCCTGACTACCGTGTGGCAATCGGGTACCCATTCTTCCTGACTGGAAAAAGGGACTGGTCGTCCCTATCAGGAAAAGGAAAGGGTACCGTCAGGACTGCAAACAACTACCATGGTATTACATTGCTCAGCGTGCCAGGCAAAGGTACTGCCCATTATTGCTAACACGGATTCCCCAGCCCTTCTGTGGGAAACATCTGAGACCCCAGCTGTTGGATTTACGGGGGGGGGGGCCCCCC
>JACEEZ010006514.1:0-30081 GCA_016584305.1 Chionoecetes opilio
TAATAATAATAATAATAATAATTTAAATAATAATTTAATCTAATTAATAATAATAAGAAAAATAATAAATAATAAAAAATAATAATATAAAAAAAATAAAAATTAAAAAATAATAATAAATCATATTGATAATAATAATAATAATAAATAATAAAGATTTATTTAATAATAGTATTTAAAAAAAAAAAAAAAAACACCAGGTTTTGCGTATAACTTTATTATTATATTAACCTTAAAGAATATTAGTTTTTTTGTTTCTTTTCTTGTAAACTATTGGCCAAATATAAGTTGGTTAGGTTAGGTTAGGTTTGCTTAGGTTAAGTTAGGTTAGGTTAGAAATGGGGTAGGATAGGTTAGGCTAGGAATGGGTTAAGTTAGGTTAGTTAGGTTAGGTTAGGTTCGGTTAGAAATGGGTTGGGTTAGGTTTGGTTAGGTTAGGAAGGGATTAGGTTAGGTTTAGGGTTTGGTTAGGTTAGGTTAGGCTAGGTTAGGTTATGTATTAGGCGTAATTATGGAAGGTGGATATTAAGTAGAATCGTCCCTTTTATCGCACCTCTGTGAATTTTTAAAAAATTTAACTCATATAGCTGGTTAGGTTAGGTTAGGATAGGTTAGGTTAGGTTTTGAAATGGGCTAGGTAAGGTTGGTTAGGTTAGGTTAGAAATGGGGTTAGGTTAGGTTGGTTAGTTAGGTTAGGAATGGGATAGGGTTAAGTTATGTTAGGTTAGAAATGGGTTAGGTTAGGTTTAGGTTAGGTTAGGTAGGTTAGGTTAGGTTAGTTAGGTGGAATGGGTTAGGCTAGGCTAGGCTAGGGGTTAGGTTAGGAAAGGAAATTTGGTTAGGTTAGGTTTGGTTAGGTTTAGGTTTAAGTTAGGTTAGGTAGGAAAAAGGGATAGGTTAGGTTAGGTTAGGTTAGGTTAGGTAGGTTAGAAATGGGGTTAGGATTAAAGGTTAGGTTTTTAGAAATGGGTTAGGTTAGGTTAGGTTAGGTTTGGTTAGGTTTGGTTAGGTTAGGTTAGGTTAGGAATGGGTTTAGGTTTTTGGCTAGGTTAGGTTAGGAATGGATTAGGTTAGGTTAGGTTTAGGTTAGGTTAGGTTAGGTTTTTAAAATTAGGTTAGGTTAGGAATGGGATAGGTTAGGTTAGGTAGGTTAGGAATGGGTTAGGTTAGGTTAGGTAAGGTTAGGTTAGGTTAGAAATGGGTTGGGTTAGGTTAGGTTTTTTTAGGTTAAAGGGTTTGGTTTTGGTTAGGTTAGGTTAGGGTTTGGTTAGGTTTTGGTTAGGAATGGGTTAGCCCAGGTTAGGTAAGGTAGGTTAGGTTAGGCTAGGTTAGAAATGGGTTGGGTTAGGTTAGGTTAGGTAAGGTTAGGTTAGGTTAGGTTAGGTTTTAGGAATGGTTAGGTTAAAGGGTAGGGTTAGGTTAGGAATGGATTAGGTTTAAAGGGTTAGGGAAGGTTAGGTTAGGTTAGGTTAGAAATGGGTTGGGTTATGTTAGGTTAGGTTAGGTTAGGTTAGGTTAGGCTAGGTTAGGTTAGGTTAGGTTAGGTTAGGTTAAGGTTAGTTGGTTAGGTTAGGTTAGGTTAGGAATGGGTTTAGGTTAGGCTAGGTTTTTGGTTAGGAATGGATTACGTTTAGGTTAGATTAGGTAGGTTAGGTTAAATTAGGTTAGGTTAGGAATGGGGTAGGTTAGGTTTTAGGGTTAGGTTAGGAATGGGTTAGGTTAGGTTAGGTAAAAGGTTAGGGTTTAGGTTGGTTAGGTAGAAATGGGTTGGGTTAGGGTTTGGTTAGGTTAGGTTGGTAGGTTAGGTTGGTTTTCGTTAAACCTGCAAGGTTAGGTTAGGTATATTATGCGATTTTAAAGGAAAAGGTAAGGTTAGGGTTTGGTTAGGCTTGTTTCCCCTTAAAACCCCTTATTTCCCCCCCATTTCCATTAGAGAGGTAGGGCAGTCTGGGGTTCAACACCCGCAGTGGGATAAGTTTGAAACGCGAAACAGGCGTCACCGCAACTCTTGGAGAGGTAGGGCAGTCTGGAGTTCACCCCAGCAGTGGGATAAGTTTTTAAAAAGCGAACAGGCGTCAACGTAGAGTTTTTTTCAGAGTTAGTGTACCCGTATTTACCCTAAAAATAATAATATAATAATAATAATAAAATAATAATACTATAATAATAATAAAAATAATAATAAAATAATAATAATAATAATAATAAAATAATAATAATAATAATATAATAATAAAAAAATAAATAATTAAATAATAATAAATAAATCATATTGATAATAATAATAATAATAAATAATAATAATGATGATTATAATAATAGTATTTAAAAAAAAAAAAAAAAACACCAGGTTTTGCGTATAACGTTTATTATTATATTAACCTTAAAGAATATTAGTTTTTTTGTTTCTATCTTGTAAACTATTGGCCAAATATTAAATTAGGTTAGGTTAGGTTAGGTTAGCTTTAGGTTAAGTTTTGGTTGGTTAGAAAAGGGATTTGGATAGGTTAGGCTAGGAATGGGTTAAGTTAGGTTAGATTAGGTAAGGTTAGGTTCGGTTAGAAAAGGGTGGGTTGGTTTAGTAGGTTAGGTTAGGAAGGGATTAGGTTTAGTGTTAGGTTAGTTTAGGTTAGGTTTTAGGGTAGGTTAGGTTATGTATTAGCGTAATTATGGAAGGTGGATATTAGTAGAATCGTCTCTTTATCGGGGACCTCTGTGAATTTTTAAAAATTTTTAAACCCTATAGCTGGTTAGGTTAGGTTAGGATAGGTTTGGTTAGGTTAGAAATGGGCTAGGTAAGTGTTGGTTAGGTTTAGGTTAGAAATGGGGTATTTAGGTTGGTTAGGTTAGGTTAGGAATGGGATAGGTTAAGTTATGTTAGGTTAGAAATGGGTTAGGTTTTGGTTAGGTTTTAGGGTTAGGTTAGGTTAGGTTAGGTTTTTGGTTAGGTTAGGAATGGGTTAGGCTAGGCTAGGCTAGGTTAGGTTAGGAAAGGATTAGGTTAGGTTAGGTTAGGTTAGGTTAGGTTAAGTTAGGTTTAGGTTTAGGAAAAAGGGGTAGGTTAGGTTAGGTTAGGTTAGGTTAGGTTAGGTTAGAAATGGGTTAGGTTAGGTTAGGTTAGGTTAGAAAAGGGTTAGGTTTTGGTTAGGTTAGGTTTGGTTAGGTTTGGTTAGGTTTAGGTTAGGTTAGGAATGGGTTGGGTTTGGCTAGGTTAGGTTAGGAATGGATTGGTTAGGTTGGTTAGGTTAGGTTAGGTTTTAAATTAGGTTAGGTTAGGAATGGGATAGGTTAGGTTAGGTTAGGTTAGGAAATGGGTTAGGTTAGGTTAGGTAAAGGGTTTGGTTGGTTAGAAATGGGTTGGGTTAGGTTAGGTTAAATTTAGTTAGGTTAGGTTAGGTTGTTAGGTTAGGTTGGTTAGGTTAGGTTAGGAATGGGTTAGGCTAGGTTAGGTAAGGTTAGGTTAGGTTAGGCTAGGTTAGAAATGGGTTTGGGTTAGGTTAGGTTAGGTAAGGTTAGGTTGGTTAGGTTTAGGTTTAGGAATGGGTTAGGTTTTAGGCTAGTTAGGTTAGGAATGGATTTGGTAAGGTTTTTGGTAAGGTTAGGTTTGTTAGGTTAGAAATGGGTTGGGGGTTAGGTTAGGTTAGGTTAGGTTAGGTTAGGTTAGGCTAGGGTTTTGGTTTTTGGTTAAGGTTTAGTGTTTTGGTTGGTTAGGTTGGTTTTTAGGTTTAGGTTAGGTTAGGGAATGGTTAGGTTAGGGGCTAGGTTATAGGGTTTTAGGAATGGTTAGTTGGTTAGTTAGGTTTGGGTTAGGTTAAATTAGGTTAGGTTAGGAATGGGTAGGTTTTGGTAGGTTAGGTTTAGGTTAATGGGTTTAGGGGTTTTTTGGTTAGGGAAGGTTGTTATTTTGGTTAGGTTAGGTTAAAGGTTAGAGTGGTTGGGTTTTTGGTTAGGTTAGGTTAGGTTTTTAGTGTTAAGGTATGTTGTTGTAAACCGCGGTTAGGTTTGGTAGAAATGCCGATTAAAGGTTAGGTAAAGGGTTGGTTTTGGTAGGGGTTTGTTTACCCCTTAAAATTTTTTTCCCCTATTCATTAGAGGTTAGGAGTTGGGTTTTTTAAAAGTAAATAAGTTTTTAAAAGGAAGGCTCACCCAAAAACCTTATAAGTTACCATTGAGTTATACACAAATTGGGAAAAAATTTGAAAAACCCCAAAAAGGCGTACTAAGTTTTAGAGTTAGGGTACCGTATTACCCTATATATAATAATAAAAATTAGTTAATATATTAATAATTAAAAATTTAAATTAATAAAAATAATAAAATAATAATAATAATAATAATAATAATAATAATAATAATAATAATAATAAATAATTAAATAATAATAAATTAAATATATTGATAAATAATAATAATTAATAAATAAAAATAATAATGATAATAATAATTTAAAAAAAAAAAAAAAGGTTTTTGATTAATTTTTTATTTTTATATACCTTAAAATATTAGTTTTTTTTTTTTTTTTTCTATTTGTAAACTATTGGCCAAATATTTTTTTTAAAGGGTTAGGTTTGGTTTAGGTTATTAGGTTAGTAGGTTTTTTAGGTTAGAAAAGGGTTAGGAATTAGGTTTAGGCTTAGGAAAAGGGTTAGTTAGGTTAGGTTAGGTTAGGTTAGGTTTTTCGGTTAGATTAGGGGTTTTTGGGTTTGGTTAGGTTTTTAGGGTTTTGGAAGGGAATTAGGTTTAGGTTAGGTAGGTTGGTTTTTAGGTTATTGGCTATATGTTTTTTTGGTTATTAGGAAGGTGGTTTTTAGGTAGAATGTTTTTATGGTTGGTAATTTTTTAAAAAATTTTTTTATTAGTGGGGAGGTTAAGGTTAGGATTTAGGTTAGGGGTTTGGTTGAAATTGGGTATAGGTTGTGGTTAGGTTTGGTTAGAAGGGTTAGGTTAGGTTAGGTTGTTAGGTTAGGTTAGGAATGGGGGTTTGGTTATTTAGTTTAGGTTTAGGTTAGAATTGGTTTAGGTTTTAGGTTTGGTTATTTTTTGGTTTGGTTTTTAGGTTAAAGGGGGGAGGTTAGGTTTTTTAGGTTTTAGGTGGGGGTTTTTAGGTTAGGTTAGGTTTGGTTAGGTTGGAATGGATTAGTTGTTAGGTTTTGGTTAGGTTTTTAGGTAGTTAATTAGGTTTTTAAGGGTTTTGGAATGGGATTAGGTTAGGGGTAGGTTTTAGGTTTATTTGGTTAGGTTTGGTTAGAAATGGGTTTGGTTAGTGGTTTTTTAGGTTTAGGTTAGAAAGGTTAGTTTTGGTTTTAGGTTTTTTGTTAGGTTTGGGTGGTTGGTTAGGTTGTGTTATTTTTTAGGTTAGGTAGGAATGGGTTTTAGGTTTTAGGGGTGGGGTTTTTAGGTTTTAGGAAGGATTTAGTTGTTAGGTTAAGGTTAGGTTTTTAGGTTAGGTTAGGTTAAATTAGGTAGAGGTTTTTAGGTGGTAGGTTAGTTAGGTAGGTTTTTAGGATGGTTTTTGTAGGTTAGGTTAGGTTGTTAGGTTAGATGGTTTTGGGAATGGTTAGGTTAGTATTAGGTAGGTTAGGTTTATTAGGTTGGTTAGGTTAGGTAGGTTTAGGTTAGTTAGGAAAGGGTTAGGTAGTTAAGGGAGGTGGTATAGGTTAGTTTGGTTAATTAGAAAAAGGTTTGGTTTTAGTGTTTTAGGTTAGTTAATTAGGTTTAGGTTAAGAATTATGTTAGGAAATGGAGTTAGGTTAGGCCCTTTTTTTAGGTCCATAAATTTTAAGGTTTGTTTTGGGTAAAAGAGGTTTTTGGTTTTAAGGAAAATGGTTTTGGTTTTTTAGGTTTTGTTATTTTGGTTAGTTAGAGGTTTTGGTTAAGTTAGGTTAGGTTTTTAGGTTTTTAGGTTTAGTTAGGTTAAGGGTTTTTTTAGGAATGGTTAGTTTTTGGTAAGTTTTAGGTTAGGAAAAAGGATTAGTTTAGTTAATTAGGTTTTTTAGTTTTTAATTAGTTTAGTTTTGGAAAAGGATGGATTTAGGTTTTTTTTTAGTTAAAAAAATGGTTTAAGTTTAGGTTTTGGTAAGGTAGGTTTTTTTAGGTTTGGTTTTAGTTAGGTTTTAGGGAAAAAATTTTGGGTTAGGTTTTAGGTTAGGTTTTAGTTAGGTTAAGGTTAGGTTGTTAAAATGGCAAGGTTTTAGTTGGTTTTAGGTTATTTTAGTAGCCAGTTAGGAAAAGGGGAAAGGGGTTTTAGGTTAGGTTAGGTTGGTTTTCCCTTAATTTTTTTCCCCATTATTAGAGAGGTTTGGGTTAGTTGGGGTTCAAGAGTGAGTTTTGGAACCGAAAGGTTAAAAGAAGATCTTGGAGGGTTAGGGAGTTGGAGGTTAAAAGGGATGGGTAAGGTTTTGGAAAAAGGAAAGGGTTAAGGGAGGAGGTTTTTTAGGTTAGTGTAGGGTTTTTAAATAAATAATAATAAATAAAATTAATTAATTTTAAAATAAAAATTAAATTTTAAAAAATTTAAAATTTTAAAAAAAATTAATAATTATTTAAATTAAAATTTTAAAAAATAATTAAAAAATAATAAAAAAAATAATAATTAAAAATTTAAAAAAAATTATTTAAAAAAAAAAAAAAAAATTTTTAAAATTTTTTAATAAATTAATTAAAAAAAAAAAAAATTTTTTTTTTTTTTTTAAAAAAAAAATTTTATTAAAATTTTTTATTTTTTTTTTTTTTTGGGAAAATTTAAAATAAATTGGGTATTTTTTTGTTATTTTCTTTTTAATGGGGTTTTTGGTTTTTATTAGGAAATTTGGGTTTTTGGGTAGGAAATTGGTTTTTGGGGGTTTTTTTTTAGGTTTTTTGGAAAGGCGGTTTAGAAATGGGTTTTTTTGGATTGGTTTTTAAAATTTTTTGGGGGGTTTGGTTTTGGGGGGTTTTTTTATTTGGAAATTTTGGTTAAATTGGGGTTTTTAAAGGAGGGGGAATTTTAAAATTTTCTTTTTGGAATGGTTTTGGGTTTTAAAAAAAAATATTTTTTATTTGGGGGGATTGGTTAGGTTAGGGGTTTTTTTGAAAATTGGGGGGGGTAGGTTTTTTTTAAAAGGTTTATTTTTGGTTAGGTTGGTTGGGTTGGGGGGTTTTGGGTTTGGGGAAGGGGTGGGGGGGTTTGTTAGGTTTTTTGTTTTTAAAGGGGTTTTAGGTTTGGTTGGTTTTTAAAAAGGGTTGGGGTTTTTTTGGTTAGGTTTGGTTAGGGGTTAGGTAGGTTTTGGTTTTGGGTTTTTTGGAGGGGGAAAAATTTTTAGGGGTTTTGGTTGGTTTTGGTTGGTTTTGGTTTTTTAGGAGGGTGGTTTGGTAGGTTAGGTTTGGTTTTGGTTAGGTTATTTGGTTAAGGGTTTGGTTGGTTAGGTTAAAAGGGTTGGTTTTTGGTTTTTTGGTTGGTTTGGTTTTGGTTTTTGGTTGGTTTTGGTTTAAAAATTTGGGGAGGTTAGGTTTTTAGGTTTTGGTTTTTAAATTGAAAGGGGGTTTGGGTTTTTTTAGGTTTTTGGGGGAGTTTGGTTTTTTTTTAGGTTTTTTTTGGTTAGGTGGAGGAAGGTTGGGGTTTTGGTTTAGGAAAAAGGGGGGGGGGGTTGGGTTTTTTGGTTTTTGGTTGGTTTTTTTTTAAAGGGGTTTTTGGTTTTTTTTTTGGGGGGTTTTTTTTAGGTTTTTGGGGTTTTGGTTTTTGGTTTTTTTTAGTTTTAGGTTAGGTTTTTTGGGGTTTTAGGTTGGGGAAAGGTTTTTTTTTGGGGTTAGGTAGGTTTTTTTTAGGTTTTAGGGGTTAAATTGGAAAAAAATTTTTGGGTTTTTGGTTTTTTTTTTTGGTTTGGTTAGGTTTTTTTTAAAAGGGGGTTTTTGGGTTAAAATTGGTTGGGTTGGGGGGGGGTTTTTGGTTAGGTTTTTTTTTAAATTTTTTTTAAAAAGGAGGTTTGGGAAAAAAGGGGTTTGGGGGGTTTTTTTTTTTTTTTTTTAGGTGGGCCCTTGGGTTAAAAGGTTTTGGGTAATTTTAAAGGAAAATAGGAGGTTTTTTGGTTGGGTTTTTTTTAAAAAGTTTTTTAAAAAAAATTTTTTTTTTAAAAATTTTTTTTTTAAAAATTTAAATTTTTTTAATTTTTAATAAAATTTAATAAAAATTTTAAAAAAATAAAAAATATAAATTTAAAATTTTTTAAAAAAAAAAAAAAATTTTTAAAATTTTATTTAAAAAAAAAAAAACCTTTTGGTTTTTTAAAAAAAAAAAATTAAAAAAAAATTTTTTTTTTGTTTTTTTTTAAAAAAAAAAAATTTTGGGTTTGGGTTTTTTTTAAAAAATTTGGGGTTTTTTTAAAAAAATGGTTTGGGAATAGTTAATTTGGTTTTTTGGTTTTAGGGGGGTTTTTTTTTTTTTTTTTTTGGGAAATGGAGGTTGGTTGGGTTTTGGGGGTAGGGTTTTTTTTTGGGAAAAAAGGGGGAAAGGGAAATTTTTTTAGGGGTTTTTTAAAAAAATTTTGGGGGGTTTAAAAAAAAGGGTTTTTGGAGTTTTTTTTTAATTTTTTTGTTTTTTTATTAAAATTTATTAAATTAAATTTTAAAAATTTTTATTATTAAAAATTTTTAAATTTTTTTTATTAAATTATTTTTTTTTTAAAAAAAAAAAAATTTATTAGGTTTTTAGGTTTTTTTAAATTATTTATTAAATTTAAAAAATTTTTTTTTTTTTAAAAAAAAAAAAAAGGGGGTTTTTGTGGGTTTGGGGTTTTTTTTTTTAAATTTTTTTTTGGGTTTTTTTTTTTTTGGGTTTTTTTTTTTTGTTTTTGGAAAAATTAGTTTAGGTTGGTTTTTTAGGTTAGGTAAAAATTTTTTGGTTTTTTTTAAAAATTAGGTTGGAGGTGGTAGGTTGGTTTTTTTTAGGGGTTTTTAAAGGGGGGTTTGGGGTTTGGTTGGGTTTTGGGTTTGGTTGGTTTGGTTTTTTTGAAAATTTTGGGGTTTTTTTTTTTTTATTTTTTTTTAGGTTTTTAGGTTTTTAGGGGGTTTGGGTTTTTAGGTTAGGTTTTTGGTTTTGGGGTTTTGGTGGGTTGGTTGGTAGGGTTTTGGAAATTTTTTTTGGGGGTTTTAAAATTTGGGAGGTGGGGGTTTTTTTAAAAGGGGTTTTTGGGATTTTTTTAAAAAAAATTTTTTTTTAGTATTATTGGTTAGGTTTTTGGTTGGGTTGGGTTTGGTTGGTTTGGGGGGGTTTTTAGGTTAGGGGGGGGTTTAGGGGTTGGTTTTTTTAGGTTTTTTAAAGGGGTTTTTTGTTTTAGGGGTTGGGGGGTTTTTGGTTAAGGTTAAAAGGGGGGAGGTTAGGTTAGGTTAAAAAGGGTTTTGGGTTTGGTTTGGTTGGGGTTTTTTGGTTGAGGTTTGTTTTTTAAAAGGGTTGGTTAGGTTTTTAGGAAAGGGTTTTTTTTTTTGGGGGGGTTTTTAAAAAAATTTTTTTTATTTTTTTAGGTTAGGTTTAAAAAATTTTTTTTTTTTTAAAAATTTTTTTAATTTTTTTGGGGGTTGGAGTTGGGTTTAAAGAGGGGGAGTTTGGGGGTCAGTTAAAAGGGGGTTTTTTTTTTAAAAATTTTTTTATTTTTTTTTATTTATAAAATAATAATAATAAAATAATAATATAATAAAAATTAAAAAATAATAAAATTAATAATAAAATATATAAAAATAATAATAATAATAATAATAAATTAAATAATTTAAAAAAAAAAAAATTTTAATAATTAAAATTATAATTAATTTAGTTTTTTTTTAAAAAATTAAAAAAAGGTTTTTGGGTTTGGTTGGTTTTATTTTTTATTAAATTTAGTTTTTGTTTTTATTTAACTATTGGTTAAGGTTGGTTTGATTAGGTTTTGGTTTTTAGGTTAAGGTTAGGTTAGGTTAAAAGGGATGGTTAGGTAATGTTTGGTTTGGTTAGGTTTGGGTTTGGTTGTTAAGGGTTGGGTTGGTTTTGTTTAGGTTGGAGGGGGATTTTGGTTTTTTAGTTTGGTAGGTTATTTGGTAGTTAGGTTTATGGGTTTAATTTGGGTGGTTTGTTAAAAGTTTTGTGGCGTTGGTTGGAAATTTTTAAAATTTAATATTAGGTTGGTTGGTTTGGTTTGGTGGTGGTTGGTAGGTGGTTGGTTAGGTTTTTGGTTAGGAATGGTTAGGTTTGGAGGTTGGTTTGGTTTGGTAGGTTTGGTTTGGTAGTTTTAGGTTAAAAGGTGTTTGGTTAGGTTAGGTTTGGTTAGGTTAGGTTTAGGTTTTAGGTTAGGATGGGTAGGTAGGTGGCTAGGTTAGGTTAGGAATGGTTGGTTTGGGTTTGGTTAGGTGGTGGTTAGTTAGGTTTAGGTAGGATGGTTTGGTTCCGGTTGGTTGGTTAGGTATTAAGGTTTGGGGTTAAATTGTTGGGTTTTTGAATGGGTTTTTAGGTTAGGGTTTGGTTAGGTTTAGGTTGGGTTGGTTAGGTTGGTTTAGGAATGTTAGGTTAGGTAGGTTAGGTTGGTTGTTGGGTTTGGTTGGTTGGTTTTAAAATTGTTTTAGGGTTAGGGAAAGGGGGTGGGTTAGGTTAGAAAAGGAGGTTAGGTTTTGGTTTAAGGGGTTTGGTTTAAAAGGGGTTGGTAAGGGAGTAGGTTAGTTAGGTTAGGTTATTGGTTTTGTTAGGTTGGTTAAGGTTTGGTAAGGGTAGGAGGTAAGTTTTTAGGTTAGGTTGGTTGGTTTTTTAAAAAAGGTGGGTTAGGTTAGTTAGGTAATTAGTTTGGTTAGTGGTTAAATTGGTTTGGTTAGGTTTTTATTAGATGGTAAGGTTAGTAAGTTAGGTTATTAGTTAAAAGGTTGGTTTTGGTTAGTTAGTTTAGGTATTAATTGTTAGGTTTAGTTAGGTTAGTTTAGGTTAAGTTAGGTAGGTTAGTTAAATAGGTTGGTTTGGTTAGTGTTAGGTTAGGATGATTACGTTAGGTTAAGTTAGTTTTTTTTAATTTTTTTTTTTTAAAAAATTGGGTTAGGTTAAAAGGGTTAGGTTAAGGTTAAAGGGGTTAGGTTGAGGTTTGAGGTTGGGAAATTGGGTTAAAGGTTGGTAGTTAGTAGGTATTGGTTAAACGAAGTTAGGTTGTTATTTTTTAAATATAATTTTAGGATTTTTTCCCCTTTAAAACCCCTTTTTTTATTTTATTAAAATAATTTTAAAAAATATAATTTAAAAAAAAATAAAAAATCTTTTAATAATTATTCAAAAAAGTGGGTTTTGTTTAAAAAAAAAAAACAAGTTTTCAAAAGTTGATATTACCCTTAAAATAATAATTTTTTTTAATTAAATAATTTAAAAAAAAAATTTAAAAAAATTTTAAAATTTAAAAAAAAAAATTTAATAAAATTAATTAAAATAAATAAATTTTTAAAAATTTAAAAAAAAATTTTATAAAATTTTAAAAAATTTTAAAAAATTTTTTAAATTTGGTATTTTAAAAAAAAAAAAAAAGGTTTTGGTTAGTTTTTTTTTTATTAAAAAAAAAATTTTTTTTTTTGTTTTAAAAAATTGGAAATTTTTTAGGATTAGGTTTTAAAAAGGGGGAATTAGGTTTTGGTTGTGGATAGGTAGGTTGGAGGAAGGGTTTTAAATTGGTTAGTTTGGTTGTTTTTTGGGGGGTTTGGGTTTGTGGGTTGGGAGGTTTTGGGGTTTTTGGAGGGGGTTAGGTTGGGTTTGGTTAGGGTTTGGTTGGGTTTGGTAGGTTAGGTTAGTTTGGGGTTTGGAAAAGGGGGTATTAGTGGGAACGTTTTTTGGTTGTAATTTTTAAAAAAATTTTTAAAAAAGGTGGTTTTTGGTTAGGTTTGGTTGGTTAGGGGGTTTGAAATGGGTTTGGGAGTTTTGGTTAGGTTAAAATGGGTTATTAGGGTTTGGGTTGGTGGTTAGGGGGAAAAAAAAATGGTTAAAAGGGTAGGTTTTTTTGGTTTAAAGGGTTTGGTTAGGTTGGTTTTGGTTTTAAGGTTGGAAATGGGGTTTGGTTTGGTGGGGAGGTTAGGGTTTGGTGGTTAGGAGGGTTTTAGGGGGGGGGGGGTTTTTTTTTTTAAAAAGGGTTGGTTGGTTGGTTTTTTTTTGGTTAGGTTGAAAAAGGGGTTGGTTAGGTTGGTTAGGGAAAGGGTTAGGTTGGTTAGGAGGTTGGGGGTTTTGGTTTGGTTGGTGGTGTGGGGTTAGGTTAGGGGTTAGGTTAGGAGGTTAGGGTTTGGGGTTGGGTTGGGGTTTTTGGGGGGGTTAAAAAGGTTGGGGGTTGGGTAGGTTTGGTTAGGTTTGGGGTTGGGGGTTTTAAGGGGGGGTTTGTTAGGTAGGTTAGGTTGGGGGGTTTTGGTTAAAAGGGTTGGGGGTTGGTTTTGGGGGGGTTGGTTGGTTGGTTGGGGGGGAAAGGGGGTTTTTTGGTTTTAATTTTTTTTTAAGGTTAAAAAATTTTTTTTAGGTTGGTTTTTGGAAATTTTTTTTAATTTTTGGAGGTAGGGGGTTTTTTTTTTAAAAGGTTTGGTAAATTTTTTGGGCGAAAGGGGAGGATTGGGAATTTTTTGGAGGTTAAAAGGGGGGTTGCCCAAAATTTTTTTTTTTTTAGGGGTTTTGGGGGGGTTTTAAAATTTTAAAAAAATTTTTAAAAATTTTTTGGGTAAAAATTAAAAGAAAAAATATTTTTAAAAAAAATTAAAAATTTTTTAAATTAAAAATAAAATTTTAAAAAAAATTTTTAAAATTTTTAATAAAATTAATTTTTTTAAAAAAAAAAAAAAAAAAAAATTTGATAAATTTTTTTTTTTTTTAAAAATTTTTCCCTTTTTAAAAAAAAAAAAATTTTTTTAAAAATTTTTTATTTTAAAAAAAAGGGATTGAAAAGGAAAAAGTTTGGGGGGGAAGGGTTGGGTTTGTTTGGGGAAAAGGTAGGTAGGTTTTGGTTGAAAGGGGGGGAAAAAATTTTTTTTTTAAAAATTTTAAATATTATTTTTTATTTTTATTATTTTTAAATTTTTAAAATTAAAAATGGAATTATAAATGTTTTTTAACCCTTTAAAATTTTTTAAAAAAAAAAAAATATATGGTTATTTTAAAAATTTTTATTAAAAAAAAGGGGTTTTGGTTTTTTTTATTTTATTTAGGGAAGGGGGATTAAGTTTTTGTTTTTTTTGGAATTAAGGGGGTTGGTTAGGGTTTGGTTTTAAAGGGGGGGTTTTGGTTTGGTTAGGTTAAAAGGGTTTGGTAGGTAGGTAGGTTTTGGGGGAGGAAGTTAGGTTAGGTTTGGGGTTAAATTGGGGTTGGTTTGTTAGGTTGGGGGGGGGGTTTGGTTAGGTTTGGTTAGGGTTGGGGTTTTTTTTGGGGTTTTTTGGGTTTTTTAGGTTTGGTTTTTTTTTGGGATTTTAAAAAAGGGGTTTTTTTTGGGGTTTGGTAGGTTAGGTTTTAGGTTGGTTAAAATGGGGTAGGTTTTGGGGGGGGGGAAAAATTTTTTTTTTTTTTTTTGGTTTGGGTTTGGGTTTGGGGTTTTGGTTGGTTTTGGTTGGTTGGTTGGGTTATTAGGTTGGTTAGGTGGGGGTTTAAAAAGGGGAGGTTGGTTTGGGAAAAGGGTTGGGTTTGGTTAGGTTAAAAGGTTAGGTTAGTTTTTTTGGTTTTTGGGGGGGTTTGGTTTTGGTTAGGTTGGGGGTTTTGGTTAGGGGAAAAGGGAGGTTAGGTTGGTTAGGGAAAGGGTTGGGTTTGGGGGGGTTTTTTTTGGGGGGAGGTTAGGTGGTTTGGGGGGGTTTTAGGTTGGAAGGGGTTTGGTTGGTTGGTTTAGAAATGGTTTAGGTTAGAAGGGTTTGGGGTTGGTTGGTTGGAAGGTTAGGTTTTTAAAGGGAGGTTAGGTTAGGTTAGAAAAGGGTTGGTTAGGTAGGTTAGGTTTTTATTGGTTGGTTGGGTTTTTGGGGGGTTGGTTTTGGTTAGGAGGTTGGTTTTGGTTAGGGGTTTAAAAGGGGTTTGGGGAAAATTTGGTTAAGGTGGTAGTAAGGGTTTTAGGTTGTTTAAAAAATTAAAAAAATTTTTTTGGGAGGGTTGGTTAAAAGGGGGAGGGTTGGAAAGGGGGGTTTGGAGGTTGGGGTTTTTGGGGTTTTAAAAAGGAGGGTTTAGGAGGTTAGGGAGGGTTTTTTTTTTTAAAATTAAATTTTATTTTTAAAAAAATTTTAAATTTTAATTTTTTTAAATTTTTTTAAAAAAATTATTTTTTTTAAAAAAAATTTTAAAAAAATTTTTTTTAAAAAAATTTTTAAAATTGGGTTTAAAAAAAAAAAAGGTTTTGGGTTTGTTTTAAAACGGGCAAATGGTTTTTGGTTATTTAACACCCCCAAAAAAAAAAAAAAAAAAAAAAAAAAAAAAATTTAAAAAAAAAATTTAATTTTAATTTTTATTTTTTTTAAAAAATTTTTTATTTTTAAAAAATTTTTTTTAAATTAATTTTAAAAAAAAATTTTGAGGGGTTTTTAAAAAAAAAAAAAAAACCCCAGGTTTTTGCGTATAACGTTTTTTTTATTATATTAACCTTAAAAGGGAAAATTAGTTTTTTTTTCTATCTTTGTAACTATTGGCCAAATATTAGTTTTGGTTAAAGGTTAGGTAGGTTAGCTTTAGGTTAAGGGTTTGGTTAGGTTGAAATTTGGGGTAGGATAGGTTTTTTGGCTAGGAATGGGTTAAGTTAGGTTTTTAGATTAAAGGGTTAGGTTGGTTCGGTTAGAAATGGGTTGGGTTTTTTGTTTTTTTGGTTAGGTTAGGAAGGGATTAGGTTTAGGTTAGGTTTTAGTAGGTTTAGGTTAGGCTAGGTTGTTTTGTATTAGGCGTAATTATGGAAGGTGGATATTAGTAAATCGTCTCTTTTTCGCGACCTTGTGAATTTTTAAAAATTTTTAAATCATATAGCTGGGGTTTGGTTAGGTTAGGGATAGGTTTAGGTTTGGTTAGAAAGGGCTTAGGTAAGGTTGGGTTTTAGGTTAGGTTAGAAATGGGTTAGGTTAGGTTTGGTTAGGTTAGGTTAGGAATGGGATAGGTTAAGTTTAAAGTTAGGTTAGAAATGGGTTAGGTTAGGTTTAGGTTAGGTTAGGTTTAGGTTAGGGGTTTTGGTTGGTTTTTTTAGGAATGGGTTAGGCTAGGCTAGGCTAGGTTAGGTTTTTTTGGATGGATTAGGTTTTGGTTTTAGGTTAAAGGTTTTGGTTAGGTTTAGTAGGTTAGTTTTTGGATGGGATAGGTTAAGGTTTGGTTTTGGGTTAGGTTTGGTTTAGGTTAGAATGGGTTAAGGTTTTTTGGTTAGGTTAAGGTTAGAATGGGTTAGGTTAGGGTTAGGTTAGGTTTTTTTGGGTTTGGTTGGTTTTTGGTTGTTAGGTTAGGATTGGTTAGGTTTTAGCTAGGTTAGGTTAGGATGGTTAGGTTAGGTTAGGTTAGGTTTTGGGTTTGGTTAGGTTAAATTAGGTTAGGGTTTAGGAATGGGATAGGTTTAGGTTAGGTTTTGGTTAGGAATGGGTTAGGTTAGGGTTGTAGGTTAGGTTAGGTTAGAAATGGGTTGGGTAGGTTATTTTTAAGGTTAGGTTAGGTTTTTAGTTAGGTTAGTAGGTTTTTGGTTAGGTTAAAGGGTGGTTAGCTAGGTTTGGTAAGGTTAGGTTAGGTTTAGGCTAGGTTAAAATGGGTTTGGTTAAAGGGTTAGGTTTTAAAGGGAAGGTTATTTGGTTATAGGTTAGTTAGGAATGGTTAGGTAGGGAGGTTGGTTTGGAATTGATTAGTTTAAATTTAGGTAAGTTAGGTTTTAGGTTAGGTTGAAATGGTTGGGTTGGTTGGTTTAGTTGGTTAGGTTTAGGTTGAGGTAGGTTTGGTTAGGTTAGGTTTTGGTTTGGTTTTTGGTTGGTTTGGTTTGGTTAGGTTTAGGTTTAGGAATGGGTTAGGTTAGGCTAGGTTTGGTTAGGAATGGATTACTTAGGTTATTAGGTTAGGGGGGGGGGGGGGGTTTTGGTTTTAGGTTAAATGGGTTTTTGGTTGGAGGAAATTTTTTTTAGTTAGGTTTTTTGGTTTGAAAAGGGTTTGGGGGTTTGGTTTGGGGTTTTATTTTTTTTGGTTATTTTTTTGGTTTTTGGTTTTTTTTA
The DNA here is from genome assembly GCA_016584305.1 of Chionoecetes opilio. Lineage (NCBI taxonomy): Eukaryota > Metazoa > Arthropoda > Malacostraca > Decapoda > Majidae > Chionoecetes > Chionoecetes opilio. Next base: position 16,141 of record JACEEZ010006514.1, read on the forward strand.
AAAACCCCAAGGTTAGGTTGGGATATTATGCATTAAGGGTAGGGAAGGTTAGGTTTTGGTTAGGCTTGTTTCCCCTTAAAAAACCCCCTTTTTTCCCCTCATTTCCATTGAAGGTAGGGGAAGTTGGGGTTTTTAACACCAGCAGTGGGATAAGTTTTAAACGCGAACAGGCTCCCGCAACTCTTGGAGAGGGGAGGCGTCTGGAGTTCACCACCAGCAGTGGGAAAAAAGTTTGAAAAAGCGAACAGCGTCAACTAAGTTTTTCAGAGTTGTGTACCCGTATTCCCTTAATAATAATAAAAATAATAATAAAATAAAAATAAATAAAAAAAATAATAAAATAATAATAAAATAATAATAATAATAAAATAATAAAATAATAATAATAAATAAAAATAAATAATTAAAAATTTAAAAATAAAAATCTATTGATAATAAAATTTTAATAATAATATAATATGATTATAAAAAAGTATTTTTTAAAAAAAAAAAAAAAACCCAGGTTTTTTTCATAACGTTTATTTTATATTAAAACCTTTAAAGAAAATTAAGTTTTTTTTTTTTTCTATCTTGTAAACTATTGGCCAAATATTAAGTAGGTTAGGTTAGGTTAGGTTAGCTTAGGTTAAGTTAGGTTAGGTTAGAAATGGGATAGGATAGGTTAGGCTAGGAATGGGTTAAGTTTAGTTAGAGTAGGTTAGGTTAGGTTCGGTTAGAAATGGGTTGGGTTAGGTTAGGTTAGGTTAGGAAGGGATTATGTTAGGTGTAGGTTATGTTAGGTTAGTTAGGCTAGGTTAGGTTAGTATTAGGCGTAATTATGGAAGGTGGATATTAGTAGAAATCGTCTCTTTATCGCGGACCCTGGGAATTTTTAAAAAATTTAACACATATAGCTGTTTAAGGTTAGGTTAGGATCAGGTTAGGTTAGGTTTAGAAATTGGGCTAGGTAAGGTTGGTTAGGTCAGGTTAGAAATTGGGTTAGGTTAGGTTGGTTAGGTAGGTTTAGGAATGGGATAGGTTAAGTTAGTTAGGTTAGAAATGGGTTAGGTTAGGTTAGGTTAGGTTAAGGTTAGGTTAGGTTAGGTTAGGTTAGGTTAGGATATGGGTTAGGCTAGGCTAGGCAGGTTTAGGTTAGAAGGGGATTAGGTTAGGTTAGTTAGGTTAGGTTAGGTTAAGTTAGGTTAGTTTAGGAATGGGATAGTTTAGGTTAGGTTAGGTTAGGTTAGGTTAGGTTAGAAATGGTTAGGTTAGGTTAGGTTAGGTAGAGAAATGGGTTAGGTTAGGGTTAGGTTAGGTTGGTTAGGTTTGGTTGGTTAGGTAGGTTAGGAATGGGTTAGGTTAGGCTAGGTTAGTAGGTAGGAATGGATTAGGTTAGGTAGGTTAGGTTAGGTTAGGTTAGGTTTTTAAATTAGGTTAGGTTAGAAGGGAGTTAGGTTTAGGTTAGGTTAGGTTAGGGAATGGGTAGTTAGGTAGGTAAGGTTAAGGTTAGGTTTAGAAATGGGTTGGGTTAGGTTAGGTTAGTTTAGGTTAGGTTTAGGGGGTTTAGGTTAGGTTAGGTTAGGTTAGGTTAGGTTATGTTTTTTTTTTTTTTTTTTTTAGGAATGGTAGGCTAGGTGTAGGAAGGTTAGTTAGGGTAGGCTAGGGTTAGAAGGGGTGGGTTAGGTTAGGTTAGGTAAGGTTAGGTTAGGTTAGGTAGCGTTAGGAATGGGTTAGGTTAGGCTAGGTTGGTTAGGAATGGATTAGGTAAGGTTAGGTAAGGTTAGGTTAGGTTAGGTTAGCCAAAGTGTTGGGGTTAGGTTGGTTAGGTTAGTTAGGTTAGGTTCAGGCTAGGTTAGGTTAGGTTAGTTAGGTTAGGTTAGGTTAGTTTGGTTAGGTAGCGTTATCTGGTTAGGAAGGGTTCGGTTCAGGCTAGGTTAGGTTAGGAATGGATTACGTTAGGTTAGATTAGGTTAGGTAGGTTAAATTAGGTTAGGGTAGGAATGGGATAGTTAGGTTAGTTGAGGTTAGGAATGGTTAGGTTAGGTTAGGTTAATGTTAGGTTAGGTTAGGGGTAGGTCTAGGTTAGAAATGGTTGGTTAGGTTTAGGTCTAGTTAGGTTTAGGTTAGGTAGTTTCCGTTAAAACTGCACGGGTTAGGTTAGGTATATTTATGCGATTAAAGGGATCAGGGGTAAGGTTAGGTTAGGTTAGGCTTGTTTCCCCTTAAAACCCCTTATTTCCCCTCATTTCCATTAGAGAGGTAGGGCAGTCTGGGGTTCAACACCACAGTGGGATAATTTGAAACGCGAAAAGGCGTCACCGCCGACTCTTGGAGAGGTAGGGCAGTCTGGAGTTTCACCCACCAGCAGTGGGATAAGTTTGAAACGCGAACAGGCTTCAACGTAGAGTTTTTCAGGGTTAGTGTACCCGTATTAACCCTAACTAATAAATAATAATAATAATAATACTAATAATAATAATAAGTAATAATAATTAATAATAATAATAAAAATAATAATAATAATAATAATAATAATAATAATTAAAATAAAATAAGAATAAATAAATAAATAATTAAAATAATAAATAAATCATATGATAATAATAATAATAATAAATATAATAATGTGATTTTAATAATAGTATTTAAAGAAAAAAAAAAAAAACACCAGGTTTTGCGTAAAACGTTATATTATATTAACCTTAAAGAATATTTTTTTTATGGGGTTTTTTTGTTCTATCTTGTAGAACTATTGGGCCAAACTATTAAGTAGGTTAGGTTAGGTTAGTTAGCTTAAGGTTAAGTTAAGGTCTCAGGTTAGAAATGGGATAGGATAGGTTAGGCTAGGAATGGTTAAAGTTAGGTTAGATTAGGTAGGTTAGGTTCGGTAGAAATGGGTGGTTAGGAGTAGGTTAGGAAGGGATTCAGGTTAGGTTGGTTAGGTAGGTTAGGTTAGCTAGGCTAGGTTATGTTATTAGCGTAATAGGAGGTGGATATAGTAGAATGTCTTTTATCGCGGAACTCTGTGAATTTTTTAAACACAAATTTAACTCATAAGTGGTGTGAGGTTAGGTTTAGGCTAGTTTAGGTTAGGTTAGAAAGGGGCTAGGTAAGGTGGTTAGGTTAGGTTAGAAAGGGTTTAGGTTAGGTTTGGTTAGGTTAGGTTAGGAATGGATAGGTTAAGTTATGTTAGGTTAGAAATGGTTAGGTTAGGTTAGGTTAGGTTAGGTTTAGGTTAGGTAGGTAGGTTAGGTTGGATGGGTTAGGCTAGGCTAGGCTAGGTTAGGTTGGAATGGATGAGGGTAGGTTAGGTTAGTTTAGGTTAGGTTTAAGTTAGGTTAGGTTAGGAATGGGATAGGTTAGGTTAGGTTAGTTAGGTAGGTTCGGTTAGAAATGGGTTAGGTTTAGGTTAGGTTAGGTTAGAACGGGTTAGGTTAGGTTAGGTTAGGTTTGGTTAGGTTTGGGTAGGTTAGGGATGGTTAGGTTAGGAATGGGTAGGTTTTAGGCTAGTTAGGTTAGGATATGGATTAGGGTTAGGTTAGGTTTAGGTTAGTTAGGTTAGGTAAATTAGGTTAGGTTCGGAATGGGATAGGTTAGGTTAGGTTAGTAGGTTAGGGAATGGGTTAGGTAGGTTAGGTAAGGTTTAGGTTAGTTAGAAATGGGTTTGGGTTAGGTTAGGTAAGTTTAGGTTAGGTTAGGTTAGCGTTAGGTTAGGTTAGGTAGGTAGGTTAGGGTAGGAATGGGTTAGGCTAGGTTAGTAAGGTTAGGTTAGGTTAGGGCTTTAGGTTAGAATGGGTTGGGGTTAGGTTAGTAGGTAAGGTTAGGTTTAGGTTAGGTTAGGTTAGGAAATGGGTTAGGTTAGGCTAGTTAGGTTAGGGGAATGGATAGGTTAAGGTTAGGTAAGGTTAGGTTAGGGTAGGTTAGAAATGGGTTTGGGTTTAGGTTAGGTTTAGGTTTAGGTTAGGTTAGTTAGGTAGGTTAGGTTAAGGTTAGGTTTAGGTTAGGTTAGGTTAGGTTTTTTGGTTAGGTTAGGTTAGGTTAGGAATGGGTTGAGGTTAGGCCGGTTAGGTAGGAAGGATACGTTAGGTTAGATAGGTTAGGTTAGGTTTAAATTAGGTTAGGTTTAGGAATGGGATAGGTTAGGGTTTTTTTAGGTTAGGTTAGGAATGGGTTAGGTTTAGGTTAGTAAGGTTAGGTTAGGTTAGTTAGGTTAGGTTAGAAATGGGTTGGTTTAGGTAGGTTAGTAGGTAAGGTTAGTTTAAGGTTTCGTTTAAAACCTGCAAGGTTAGGTTAGGTATATTATGCGATTAAGGATAGGTTAAGGTTAGGTTAGGTTAGGCTTGTTTCCCCTTAAAACCCTTATTTCACATCATTCTCCATTAGAGAGGTAGGTGCAGTCTGGGGTCAACACCAGCAGTGGGATAAGTTTGAACACGCGAAAACAGGCGTTCAACCGCAGGACTCTGGACGAGTAGGGGGGCAAAGTACTGGAGTCACCACCAGCAGTGGGATAAGTTTGAAACGCCGAAAGGCGCAACCGTAGAGTTTTCAGAGGTAGTGTACCCGTATTACCCTATATAATAATAATAATAATAATAATAATAATAATAATAATAATAAATAATAATCAATAATAATAATAATAATAATAATAAATAATTAATAATAATAATAATAATAATAATAAATAAAAAAAAAAAAAAAATAATTAAATAATAATAAATAAAATCATATTGATACTAATATAATAATAAATAATAATAATGAGATTATAATAAATAGTATTTAAAAAAAAAAAAAAAAACACCAGGTTTTGCGTATAAACGTTTTATTATTATATTAACCTTAAAGAATATTAGTTTTTTTTGTTTATAGCTTGTAAAAACTATTGGCCAAATATTAAATGTTAGGTTAGCGTTAGGTTAGGTTTTAGCTTAGGTTAAGTTAGGTTAGGTTAGAAATGTGATAGGATAGGTTTAGCTAGGAATGGGTTAAGTTAGGTTAGAATTAGGAGGTTAGGTTCGGTTAGAAATGGGTTGGGTTAGGTTTAGGTTCTTAGGTTAGGAAGGGATTAGGTTAGGTTAGGTTAGGTAGGTTAGGTACCGGCTAGGTAGGTTATGTATTAGCGTAATTATGGAGGGGGATATTTAGTTAGGAATCGTCTCTTTATCGCGACCTCTGTGGAATTTTAAAAAATTAACACATATAGCCTTGGTTAGGTTAGGTTAGGAATAGGTTAGGTAGGTTAGAATGGGCTAGTAAGGTTGGTAGGGGAGGTTAGAAATGGTTAAGTTAGGTGGTTAGGTTTAGGTAGGGAATGGGATAGGTTAAGTTATGTTAGGTTTAGAAATGGGTTAGGTTAGGTTAGGTTAGGTAGGCAAAAAGATAGGTTAGTTAGGTAGGTAGGAAATGGGTTAGGCTAGGCTAGGCTAGGGTGGTTAGGAATGGATAGGTTAGGTTAGGTTAGGTAGGTAGGTTTAAGTTAGGTTAGGTTAGGAATGGGAATAGGTTAGGTTAGGTTAGGTTAGTTAGGTTAGGTTAGAAATTGGGTTAGGTTAGGTTAGGTTAGGTTAGAAATGGGTTAGGTTAGGTTAGGTAGGTTTGGTGAGGTTTGGTTAGGTTAGGTTGAGGTTAGGATCATGGGTTAGGTTAGCTAGGTTAGGTTAGGAATGGATTAGGTTAGTAGGTTAGGTAGGTTTAGGGTTAGGTTAATTAGGTTAGGTTAGGAATGGGAATAGGTTAGGTTAGGTTAGGTTATGAATGGGTTAGGTTAGCGTTAGGTTAAGGTTAGGTTAGTTAGAAATGGGTTGGGTAGGTTAGGTTAGTTTAGGTTAGGTTAGGTTAGGTTAGGTTAGGTTAGGTTAGGTTAGGTTAGGTTAGGAATAGGGTTAGGCTAGGTAGGTAAGGTTAGGTTAGGTTAGGCTAGGTTAGAAATGGGTTGGGTTAGGTTAGGTTAGGTAAGGTTTAGGTTAGTTAGGTTAGGTTAGGAATGGGTTAGTTAGGCTTAGGTTAGTGTTAGGAATGGATAGGTAAGGTTAGGTAAGGTTAGGGTAGGTTAGGTTAGAAATGGGTTGGGTTAGGTTAGTTAGGTTAGGTTAGGTAGGTTAGGCTAGGTTAGGTTAGGTAGGTTTAGGTTAGGTTCTAGGTTAGGTTTGGTTAGGTTTAGGTTAGGTAGGAATGAGGTAGGTCTTTAGGGCTAGGTTAGGTTAGGACGTGATTTACGTTCAGGTTAGATTAAGTTAGGTTAGGTTAAATTAGGTTATGTTAGGAAATGGGATAGGTTAGGGAGGTTAGGTTGGAATGGGTTAGTTAGCGTTAGGTAAGGGTTAGGTAGGTTAGGTTGGTTAGGTTAGAAATGGTTGGGTTAGGTTTAGTGTTAGGTTAGGTTAGGTTTAGGTTAGGTTTCGTAAAACCTGCCAAGGTTAGGTTAGGTATATTATGCGATTAAGGATCAGGTTAAGTTAGGTTAGGTTAGGCTTGTTTTCCCATTAAAAACCCCTTATTTCCCCTCATGTCCATTAGGAGGTAGGGGCAGTTGGGGTTCAACCAACAGCAGTGGGATAAGTTTGAAAACGCAAACAGGCGTCACCGCAGACTCTGGAGAGGTTAGGGCAGGTCTGGAGTTCACACCAGCAGTGGATAAGTTTGAAACGCGAACAGGCGTCAACGTAGCGTTTTTCAGAGTTAGTGTACCCGTATTACCCTATAATAATAATAATAATAATAATAATAATAATAATAATAAGAATAATACTAATAATCAATAATAATAATAATAATAATAATAATAATAATCATAATAATAATAATAATAATAAAATAAATAAATAATTAAATAATAATAAATAAATCATATTGATATAATAATAATAATAAATAATAATAATGATGAATATAATAATAGTAATTTAAAAAAAAAAAAAAAAAAACACCAGGTTTGCGTATCAACGTTATTATTAATATTAAACCTTAAAGAATATTAGTTTTTTTGTTTCTATCTTGTTAAACTATTGGCCAAATATAAGTTAGGTTAGGTTAGGTTAGGTTTTAGCTTAGGGTAAGTTAGGTTAGGTTAGAAATGGGATGGATAGGATAGGTTAGGCTAGGAATGGGTTAAGTTAGGTTTAGATTAAGGTTAGGTTAGGTTCGGTAGGAAAATGGTGGGTTAGGGTTAGGTTAAGGTTAGGAAGGGATTAGGTTAGTTAGGTTATGTTAGGTTAGGTTAGGCTAGGTTAGGTTATGTATTAGGCGTAATTATGGAAGGTGATATTAGGTAGAAAATCGCCTTTTATCGCGACCTCTGTGAATTTTTAAAAAATTTAAACTCATATTAGCTGGTTAGGGTTAGGTTAGGATCGGTAGGTAGGTTAGAAATGGGCTAGGTAAGGTTGGCTTATGTTAGGTTAGGAAATGGGTTAGGTTAGGGTTGGTTAGGGTTAGGTTAGGAATGGGATAGGTTAAGTGATGTTAGGTTAGAAATGGGTTAGTTGTAGGTTAGGTTAGGTTAGGTTAGGTTAGGTTAGGTTAGGTTAGAAATGGGTTAGGCGAGGCTAGGCTAGGTCGGGTTAGGAATGGATTAGGTATAGGTTAGGTTAGGTTAGGTTAGGTTAAGTTAGGTTAGCGTTAGGAATGGGATAGGTTAGGAGTATGTTAGGTTAGGTTAGGTTAGGTTAGAAATGGGTTAGGTTAGGTTAGGTTAAGGTTAGAAATGGGTTAGGTTAGGTTAGGTTAGGTTTGGTTAGGTTGTTAGGTTAGCGTTAGGGTTAGGAAAAAAAAAAAAAATTTTGGGATTAATGGCGTTAGGTTAGGGCAGGTTAGGTAGGAATGGATTAGCGTTAGGTTAGGTTAGGTTAGTGTTAGGTTAGGTTAAATTAGGTTAGGTTAGGAAGGGATAGGTTAGGTTAGGTTAGGTTAGGATGGGTTAGGTTAGGTTAGAAGGTTAGGTTAGGTTAGAAAGAAATGGGTTGTTAGGTTTAGGTTAGTTAGTTTAGGTTGGTTAGGTTAGGTTAGGTTTTAGGTTCCTAGGTTAGGTTAGGTTAGGTGGAATGGGTTTTAGGCTAGGTTAGGTGGTAGGTTAGGTTAGGGTAGGCTAGGTTAGAAATGGGTTGGGTTAGGTTAGGTTAGGTAAGGTTAGGTTAGGTTAGGTTAGGTTAGGAATGGGTTAGGTTAGGCTAGGTTAGGTTAGGAATGGATTAGGTAAGGTTAGGTAAGGTTAGGTTAGGTTAGGTTAGAAATGGGTTGGGTTAGGTTAGGTTAGGTTAGGTTAGGTTAGGTTAGGTTAGGTTAGGTTAGGTTAGGTTAGGTTAGGTTAGGTTAGGTTTGGTTAGGTTAGGTTAGGTTAGAATGGGTTCGGTTAGCTAGTTAGGTTAGGACATGGATTACGTTAGGTTAGATTGGTTAGGTTAGGTTAAATTAGGTTAGGTTAGGAATGGGATAGGTGAGGTTAGGTTAGGTTCGGAATGGGTAGGGTCGGTTAGGTAACGGTTAAGGTTAGGTAGGGTTAGGTTAGGTTAGAAAAATGGGTTGGGTTAGGTTTAGGTTAGGTTAGGTTAGGTTAGGTAGGTTTCGTTAAAAACTGCAAGGTTAGGTTAGGATATTATGCGATTAAGGATAGGTAAGGTTTAGGTTAGGTTAGGTTGTTTCCCCTTAAAACCCATTATTTCCCCTCATTCCATTAGAGAGGTTAGGGGCAGTCTGGGGTTCAAAACCAGCAGTGGGATAAGTTGAAACGCGAACAGGCGTTCACCGCAGACTCTTGGAGAGGTAGGGCAGTCTGGAGTTCCACACCGCAGTGAGTTGGGATAAGTGTTTGAAAACGCGGAACAGGCGTCAAAGTAGAGTTTTTTCAGAGTTAGTGTACCAGTTATTACCTATAATAATAATATAATAATAATAATAATTAATGATAATAATAATAATAATATAATAATAAAATAATAATAATAATAAAATAAGAATAAAGAATTAATAATAATAAATAAATAAATAAGTAAATAATAAGAAAGTAAATCATATTGAAGTAATAATAATAATATAAATCATAAGAATGATGATTATAATAAATAGTATTTAAAAAAAAAAAAAAAACACAGGTTTTGCGTTATAACGTTTATTATTATATGAAACCTTAAAGGAATATTAGTTTTTTTGTGTTCTATCTTGTAAAAAACTATTTGGCCAAATATTAAGTAGGTTAGGTTAAGGTAGGTTTTTTAGCTTAGGTTAAGTTAGGTTGTATGTTAGAAATGGGGATAGGATAGGTTAGGCTAGGAATGGGTAAGTTAGGTTAGATGTAGGTTAGTTAGGTTGGTTAGATAGAAATNCATCATCATCAATCATCAACATCATCCTTCTCAGCGGCCTCAGCCTATCTAATCTACCATATTCATCCTTATTGAATCATTATTGGTGTTTTTTGTTTTTTATTATTTATCATTAATATTTTTGGGTAACTGAAATGGAAATGGCAAAGCACGCCTTGGCTGAAGGGATCCTCGCGGGGGGGAAACAATGCAATAGTATTCGGCCAATCAAGGGGCAGCTTCCCAAACCTTGTTCCCGGGTAAGACTTGCGGACACCTCCCAGAAATCTTTTGATAACTCGCATGCTGATTGGTCCGTTAGTGGTTTCGCAACCGGTTGCCTTTGATCCGTCAACCCCTTATATATAAAGTAGGGTGGCCGTAATATTCAGCCAACTTTCTATATCAACTTGCAAACTGGAATAAGCATTTTGCAAGCACCGCGTGATCGCTCCAAGACCGGTATTTGCAACCCCCATCATCGACAACGTCACATCATCATCATCATTATGTCTGGACGTGGCTAGGGAGGAAAGAATGATCGCCAACCATTGAAATGAAGGAATATATCTGAATGTTTAATCTTGAATTTGCGTGTCGCCAACGACCCATGCGCAATTTTTTTGTGCGATCGCTAAGATTCGCGCGCTTTAACTTTTTTTTTTTTTTTTATTTTTTTTTTTTTTTTTTTTTTAAATACTATTATTATAATCATCATTATTATTTATTATTATTATTATTATCAATATGATTTATTTATTATTATTTAATTATTTATTTATTATTATTATTATTATTTTTTTTTAAATACTATTATTATAATCATCATTATTATTTATTATTATTATTATTATCAATATGATTTATTTATTATTATTTAATTATTTATTTATTATTATTATTATTATTTTTTTTTTAAAAAACTATTATTTAATCATCATTATTTTTTTATTATTATTTATTAAACAATATGATTTTTTTTATTATTATTTTTTAAATTTTTTATTTATTATTATTATTATTATTTTATTATTATTATTATTATTATTATTAAATTTTTTATTATTATTATTATTTTTTTATTATTATTATTATTATTATTATTATTATTTATTATTATTATTATTATTATTATTATTATTATTTTTAGGGATAGGGTACAAAAACTCTGAAAAACTCTACGTTGACCCCTTTTTGCGTTTAAACTTACCCCACTGGGGGTGAACTCCAGACTGCCCTACCTCTCCAAAACTCGGGTGCGCCTGTTCGCGTTTTCAAATTTATCCCTGCTGGTTGAACCCCAGACTGCCTACCCTTAATGGAAAGAGGGGAAAAAGGGGGTTTTAAGGGGAAAAACAAGCCAACCAAACCCTAACCTTACCTACCTTAATCGCAAAAACCTACCAACCTTGCAGGTTTTTTAACAAAAAACCAAAACCAACCAAAACCAACCAACCAACCCCTAAACAAACCAACCCTAGCCCAACCCCATTTTTAACCTAACCAACAACCAACATTACCAAACCTAACCCATTCCTAACCAACCAACCTTCCCACCTAACCTAACCTAACCTAGCCTAACCAAACCCCTTCCAAAACCTAACCTAACCAAACCCAAAAACCTAACTAACCAAACCCCAACCAACCAACCTAACCTAACCAGTATCAGAGTTACTTTTTTTTTTTTTTTTTTTTTTTTTAATTCCCCAGAGCCCGGATAAAGAGGATTTTATAATATCCCCCTTTCCATAATTACCCCAAATACATAACCTAGCCTAACCTAACCTAACCTAACCCTTTCCAAACCTAACCAACCCCTATCCCATGTAACAAACCTAACCAACCTAAATAACCCATTCAACCTAACCCAAAAACCTAACAACCAGTTTATATGAGAAAAAATTTTTAAAAAAAAAACACAGGGGTCGCGATAAAGAGACGCTTCATAATATCCACCTTCCTAATTTCCCTAATACAAAACCTAACCTCCCTTTTCCCAACCAACCAAACCAAAACCTAACCATTCCAAACCAACCCAAACCCTAACCCAACCCTTTTCTAACCAAACCTAACCAAAACCAACAAAAACCAACCCTAACCCATTCCTAACCTAAGCAACCATCCCATTCCTAACCTCCAAACCTAACCTAACCCTAGCCCTTTCCCCAAACCCCAAACCCCAACCTAACCAACCTTTTTTCTACCACCTAACCCAACCAAACTAGCCGGGGGTTGGGTTAAATGAAAAAAAAAATATTTAAAAATGATAAAAAAAAAAAATAAAAAATGATACGTTTTAATTATGATACTTTTATCAATGTCTATAGAAAAAATGTAAATAAATTATAATATTTTGGGGAATAGATTTCAAAATAGATTAAAAAAAAACATTATTGTTTGGGGGGGTAATAATATACAATTGTGGAAAAAACTGGGATTTTTCTTTTTAGATACCCAAAAAATCATAAGAGTACAATTTTAGACTATACAAAGCCTATAACATATTATTCCTTTACGGTATTTTTTTACGTTTACGCAAGAAGGGACCTTTCCCTTTTTGATACCAAAAATTTATTTAAAAAAAAATTATAGATCATATAAATGTCTCAAATTTACGTTAAATAAATTTATAATATTTTGGCCAATAGTTTTCCCAAGATTTGAAACAACAAATAAATTCTTTAAGGTTAATAAAACGTTAACGCAAAAAACCTGGTTTTTTCCCTTTTTAAGATACCCAAAAATGATACGAATTACAATTAAGATAAACCAAACTCTAAAAAAAAGTTACATAAATTATATTATTTGGGCAATAGTTTACAAGATATATTAAAAAAACTATTATTCTTTAGGGGTAATAATATACATTTTAGGCAAAAAATGGCATTTCCTTTATAGATACCAAAAAAATTATACGAATTACAATTATAGATAATATAAATGTCTACAAATAATTCATAATAAATTATAATATTTGGGCAATAGTTAACTAGATTGGGCAATAGTTACAAGAATAGTTAACTAGTTTTTTTTTTTTAGTTAACTAGATTCTATATTGTGGAGACCGAGAAAAAAAAAAAAAAAAAAAGGAAGAAAAGATATTTGTAACTAGTTTTCTAGTATTAAGGGTTCAATTAAGAGTGACGGTAAATTTTGTCCATGAATTTTTTATTTTTTGATTATTAGCCATCTCTCTCGTCTATTTTGCTGAGGGGGGGGGATGGGGAAGGGGCTAACCTCCGATATAACCCCAATAATAAAAAAAAAAAAGTTAAAGCGCGCGAATCTTAGCGATCGCACAAAAAAATTGCGCATGGGTCGTTGGCGACACGCAAATTCAAGATTAAACATTCAGATATATTCCTTCATTTCAATGGTTGGCGATCATTCTTTCCTCCCTAGCCACGTCCAGACATGATATGATGATGATGATGATGATGATGTGACGTGTGTCGATGATGGGGGGTTGGTTGCAAATACCGGTCTTGGAGCGATCACGCGGTGCTTGCAACTGCTTATTCCAGTTGCAAGTTGATATAGAAAGTTGGCTGAATATTACGGCCACCCTACTTTATATATAAGGGGTTGACGGATCAAAGGCAACCGGTTGCGACCACTAACGGACCAATCAGCATGCGAGTTATCAAAAAGATTTCTTGGAGGTGTTCCGCAAGTCTTACCCGGACAAGGTTTGGGAAGCTGCTCTCTGATTGGCCGAATACTATTTGCATTGTTTCTCCGCGAGGATCCCTTCAGCCAAGGCGTGCTTTGCCATTTCCATTTCAGTTACAATAATATTAATGATAAATAATAAATATACAATAAACACCAATAATGATTCAATAATGATGAATATTGGTAGATTAGGATAGGCTGAGGCCGTCTTGAGAAGGATGATGTTGATGATGATGATGATGACCACAAATATTCCAGGGCTGCGTCACTTAAGGGGGTGGGGAGGTTGTAATTAGCGAAGCCCATGTTAAATTGTTGATGTATTTTTTTTCTCTCTCTCTCTCTCTCTCTCTCTCTCTCTCTCTCTCTCTCTCTCTCTCTCTCTCTCTCTCTCTCTCTCTCTCTCTCTCTCTCTCTCTCTCTCTCTCTCTCTCTCTCTCTCTCTACGACCACGTCGTTATAATGACCAATTAATACTCTAAGTAATGTATAAATAGCTTTCACCCGGGTCCAGATAAGTAGGCCCAAAAGGCCTATGCAAATTACAATACCATAACTTTAATAATAACAAAATTATGCCTTACTAAAAAACATCGAAGGTAAAAGTGACCCTATTTGGCGCATTGTAATTCTAAAGGTTTATTTTTGTAACCCCTTAAACCTCTTACAGATATTAGATAGTAGTCAATTGTGTAATGTGAAGAAAAGTTACAGCTGTATCTTAATTAGTCTTTCAGTGTTAGTGACTTAAATAGGGGTACTCATAGCAGTACTATTTCCCGCCGCAAAAATATCCTATTATGTTAAAAAAAATTCTAATATGCAATGACTTTGTTTGTAAATGTTCATATTATATATATTTTAAAGAAATATGAAATCCGGCGATTTTGAAAATTTGGAGAAAAAATCGCAAGTGCCACTTTCAAAATGTTCTTAACAAACAATATTTTTACTTCAACGATGATTTTTCCCCTTTTATACGTTA
>JACEEZ010006514.1:30424-56730 GCA_016584305.1 Chionoecetes opilio
TTAAAGTGTTTCTTGGGATAGAAAAAAGGAAAATTTTTCCAAAGTAAGCTTCATTGAGAACGGTATATACTTTTGTATAGATGATAAAACTCTCTCTGCTATATGTGCGCAATGATGTCAGTCTAAAAGAAAAAAAATTTTTGTATGTGCCACTGTAATATTTTTTGTCATATTTAATCACTCATATCTTTTTTGTTTATTACTATTAAGAGTTTATGTTGGGTGGCTGGGCTTAGAATGGCCGTTAGTATATACTCGAAAAAGAAATATGAAATCAAATGATTTTGAAAAAACTAAATAAAAATGTCACGTTTAAGCTTGTGTAAACCCAACCGAAAAATGCATTAAACAATATTCTACCTATTCCAGACGTGTAACCGAATGCATTCTACAGAATTCAACATTCAATTTTGTATTCCAGGATAATGTGAATGAGATATAAGCCTTGACTTATTGCCGCAGGCACAATTTGAAGACAAAAAATACTACTCTTTGAAAGGCTCTATCTCAAAAACCCAAAATGGTACAAAGAGTCACAAGGTGTCATTTTGGCCGGAATAGGTCATTCTTTTTGTGATTAGAGCCATTCATATTTTTGTCGGTACATTTCCTTCTTATAGGTGAAAATAGGGCAAATTTGCATGATTTTTCAACATTTTTGGATATAACTTCGAAACTTATTGACCGATGTTTATCATATTCATAACAACGACGCAATACGAGTTCTTTCACACCGTACCCGAAAATCAGCCTAATCCAAAAACATTAAGTCACTCAAACACACTTGTGAAAGTTTGGGGATTACATGTCAATATTCAAAGTCTTAGAGGGGTAAGACTATAAAAAGTCTAGAAGATCTTTTTCTGGACAGAATGTCGCTGGACTTCAATTACACATCATTTTTAATAGCATTTCCACACCTAGGAAAAAGTTTATAATATTTATTTAAATGCCCCAATTCAGCTTCTAAGTGGTAAAAATATTCATTTTCAGAAATCATTCATAGGTACAAAGTACCCTTTTTTTGATATTCTCTATTCTCGATAACCAATCGTTGTTGAGCGACCCCATTAGTGATACTTAGACCTTTAAACTATTCGCTCGGCACCTGTAAAATGAAATTTTTTGACTTTTTATAACTCGAAGATTTTTCAACGGATTTTAATAATTTTTTCTACTATGACGTACTAGTATAATATCTCTAACCTATGAAAATATCAGACTGATCTGACTTACAGCAAGGATGCAGGAGTGATTCAAAAAAAAAAAAAACGATTTTTGACATCTAGCACCCTTAATATTTGTCGGCAAAATTTGAGATCTTATGATAATATAGAAATGGTACTCACACGCCATCTGTGTGAATTTTATTACAACTGGATAAAAACTGTACAAATCACTAATTTCTTCCTAAAGTTTTTATCTTTTTCTCCTTATCTTCCACAAAAAGGTTCGTTACTACGGTCTAGACAATATAGCATCATTTTTATAGTCAATTTACGTTTTTATTTTTTTTTATAATTTTTTTGCTATTTAAAAAAAAAAACATTAAAAAATTGCTAAAAAAAAAAATTAATCCCAATAAACTAAAAAAAAAATTCTATATTGTCGAGCACGAACTAACGAAACTCTATGTGGGTGATAATGAAAAATAATTAAAAATTGTAGAAAATATTAGCGATTTTGTGCAATTTTTATCCAATTTTAATTTTATTTTTACAGATTGGGTATCAATCATGTACTAATTAAACAACGATAACTGACTAGGAGGTGTCTGGGTAATGTTGTGGCTAGTAGTGGGGGGGGGGGGGGGGGGGGGGGGTGGGGGGGTTGGGGGGGGGGGGGGGGGGGGCAGGCCATTATTGATAAGGTGGGCTTAGTTACCATATAATAATAATAATAATAATGAGGAGAACGAGCGGTCCAATTTGAAATATAAATACATGTTCTATCACCGTACCTATTGCAACGTCCATACAAGATGATGCACGCTTCTCGTCCGATCAGCGAAGTTAAGCATCTTTGGTCTGGTTAGTACTTGGATGGTGCCCGCCTGGGATACACGCAGCTGTTTGTTTGCATTCCAATCTTTTTCATATACATATATAATTATATAGTAGGGACCGTGGAACTTGTCGCTGATACTAATTCTCGCCGCGTGGTCCCGAGTATTCAGCCAGTTCTGGTATATTACAAGATCCAATATATATATACATTTATTTAGGTTTGACCATTTTCTGCATTCTGGAAGGAAATCCAATACTATCTTCTTGACAGTTTTAGATCCAAGGTCCCCCAGGTTAAGGTTAGGTCATTTCTACTGTCGGGCGAGATGTTTGTAGTTGGTGTTTTATCGTCCCTCCTACTTAATTCTTGTCGGCGACAGTGTATTCCATCTCTCTCTCTCGTCTCTAATCCTTTTCTCGATTTCTCTCTCTCTCTCTCTCATCTCTCTCTCTCTCTCTCTCTCTCTCTCTATATATATATATATATATGATAGATGAGTCAATTCTGTGCTTTTCGTTTACGGCGGGGCTCTGACGGAGTGCCAGCAGTGCCGTGGCCTGTGCCGCGGTGAGGGTTTTAGGAGCTTTCCGCAAGTCTGACCCCGGGCAGCCGTGGTTGTGTTGTGTAGAACCTCACCGTATAGGCCAGGCCCTTGGCGCTCCGTCAGATCCACTTACCAGAAAGCACACAATTGCCGGTCTCATCGTCAGAAGTGCTGTTGCTGGGGGCGTGGCTACTGCTGCTGCTGGAGGGCTGCTGCTGGCTGCTGCGTGCTGCTGCTGCTGCTGCTGCTCTGGCTGCTTGCTGCTGCTGCTGCCAAAAACTAAAGACAAAACCCAAGTCATGTAGAAATTACCTGAAAGATAATATAGCGAACTAAATAATGCTAAAAAAAAACACCAATGAAATAACCATATCCTATAGCATCTGAAACACACAAGATGGTCCGACCGCCCGTGGAGATGTAGCTGTCTTCATGGTGGCAAATGGGCGCAGGGAGTTTTTACTAGACCATCTGAAGAGCATCTTTCGTGTCCTCGTGACCGGTGGGTGGAATTCCTTCCCTTATATAGCGACATTTTTGTGTTCGCGTTACTCAACATACTCCAACAAGAGTTTGTGTTCTCGTCAATATTGGCCTTCGCACCAAGCAGACTGCACCGGAAATCTACTGTGGTGGCATAAGGCGCCCCGCAAGCATCTGCCACGAAGGCGGCCGCAAGTCTGCCCCTGCACGGGGGTGTCAAGAAACGCTCAACGTTACAGGCCAGTGCACTGTGGCATATCCGTGAAAATCCGCCCGTTACCAAAAGCACAGAATTGCTCATCAGAAGCTGCCCTTCCAGCGCCTGTGCGTGAAGATTGGCCCAGGATTTCAAACCGACGCTCCGCTTTCATTCTCTGCCGTCATGGATCTGCAGGAGCTTCTGAGGCCTACCTCGTGGGTCTCTTTGAAGACTACAACCTTGTGCCATCCACGCTAAAGCGTGTGACCATCATGCCAAAAGTATATCCGCCTCGCTCGTCGCATGTCCGTGGAGAGCGTGCTTAGCGTCATCATCGCTCCCTTGTCAACCAAGACAACGAACAAACCTATCCTAGGACCTTCTCCGGCCAAAATATTCTACACGAGAGATATTTGATCAGACATGGAGAGAATAATGTAACTAACTAATAAGCGTCTCCACTCGGTGAACGTTTTATTTCATTATTGGAATTGTTTTATGTTTTAAATTTCATTTTTCCCAATGAGATAAAAGTGTGCGAACTAAGCCAAAATGTATTTATATATATATTTTATTAATTAAAGCTTGTATATTAGTATGTCTTTCAGTGTAGGTGAGTACATTACTACATAAGACTATTTAGATTTGAAACACCCGCACTAACGGAATATGCCAGTTGTCTAAATTAAACGGCAATGGCAGAACGACTCTACTAGTAGTAGTCAGAATAATTGGGCCCCATGTAAAATTGGACATATTAGAAGGAAAATGGTTGTGGGAACCAAGAAATATAGCTATAAATATTAAATGTATATGTACACCCTGGTGATAAAAGGGGGCCAAACAATTCCCCCGCATAGAAATGACGAGCCCCATAAAGATGATTAATAGTTACTTCCGCCAGTCCGCTATATCTTTCTTTCGCCTTTAGAAATTGTGGCTCCATTGGAGCCGTTTGTTGCAAGATCTTCTCCCCTTCAGCAGAATTTTGCAACCTTAAATTGTTGCTTACTTGGAGGAGTGTATTTGGTGCAGCCTTGTTACGCTTCAATACAGCGTGCTTTGCCAGCTCACCGGCAGTAGGAGTCTGCACGCAGTTTTTATCTCCCGGCTGTTGAATAGTGGATCGCCTTGTTGTAATTGAGCCAGACGAGAAGCACTCGCGCGATGCGCTCCAAAGATGTTCGTTGACGAAAGAGTTCATGATGGACATGGCTTGGAGATCGCCGGTGTCGGGGTGGAACCTGCTTCAACACCTTGTAGATTGTTAATCGAGTAGCTCTCCTTCCTCCTGCGCTTCTTCTGCCTTGTCACCCTTGGCGAGGCCGTTCTGGCACTTGCAGCCTTCCTTGGCAAGCTTTTCCTCCTGAAGCTTTGGGAGGCATGATGATCTGTGCTTGTCTGACTCCAGCAAAAATTTTGTTTGGGCTGCATACTCCAATTGTTATATATATACTCTTCGCTTACTCAGATCAGGCTGCTTTGAGAACTCACAATTGATTGGGCCGGGGGCCCCCCCCCCCCCGCTTGGGAGAGGTGGCTCGCTCCCGGTTTCCTCTGACCCGGGAGCCCCCTATATATCCGTAGGTTGGCCGTCAATTGCAGATACACCGCGGATCGCTTTCCACACTAGTATTTGTCCAACCCCGTAGTCACATCCATCATGTCTGGACGTGGCAAGGGAGGCAAGGGGAAGGGCAAGTCAAAGTCTCGTTCCAGTCGGGCTGGGACTTCAGAGTTCCCGGTGGGCATGGAAAAATCCATCGTCTCCTGAGGAAGGGCAACTACGACTCCGAAGCGCGTGGCGCTGGAAGCCCCCGTGTACTTGGGCGGCTGTCATGGGGAGTAACTTGGCTGCTGAAAGTCTTGGAGCTTGCCGGCAACGCTGCACGTGACAAACAAGAAGACTCGCATTCATCCCTCGTCACCTCAGTTGGCAATTCCGCAACGGGACGAGGAAGCTCAAACAAAGCTAACTCTCCGGCGGTGCGGCAACATTGCACAGGGGCGGTGTGCTGCCCAAAAAAAAATCCAAGGGCAGTGCCTCCTTTCCAAGAAGTACAGAGAAGAAAGTAAAAAAAGGCACACAAGTTTTTCATAAGACAAAAATAGTATACGGCTCCTATTAGGGAGCCACAAGTATAAAGTCTTGAGAGTTGCAACGGGGGACAAATAGTGATAATAAAAATAATAAAAAAACTAGCAAGTAATACGATTTTTTTTATATTTTGAATGTTAGTAGAATTCATAAAGTATAAAGTGGCAGGGCTCGTATAGGCTAGAGGGGGCCATCTTGCACAAAGATTGGAGTGCATCTTTTCCATCTCCCAAATGAACTTACTGTCAATTGAATAAACGGCAATGAACATGAATGGTATTTTTTTTTTGTCTAATTTAACTCCTGCGCACCCAGCAGCGGGAGGCGGTAGTAGTTGTCAGGCCAAAATTCATACTCATATATCCGACCCTTTTTATTATCTTGCTCTTTCTACTCACGGCTTAAATATCTATAATACAGGTTTCCATTAAAAAAACCACCGTGGTTAATGAAAATTTAAATATTATGGGGGAATAAAAAAAAATATTTTCTGTAAAAAATTAAGGCCCATTGGCAAAAAAAAAGATTTAAGGGGAAGAAAAAACCAAGAAAAGAAAGAAAAAAAAAACTTAAAAAAGACTTTGTCAAACAAAAAAATTCCATCTTTGAAACGCAAAAAAGGGATGGTGGGGGACTTTTAAAATTTAAAAAAACGGTCCAGGGGTTTTAATTTGTATTAACATTGTTTATGTGTTACCGCTGGGAAGAGGGACCAGAACGGTAGGGGAAAAGATATTAAAACCCACCGAAAGCCATAACCAGGGAGTGCGTCCTTGGGGCGCTTTCTAGGGGGGGATGACAAACCCCCCACGTCCCATGGGCCGTGACCAGTTCATTTGCGCTTGGGCGGGCTTCGGTGGGTAGGTTTTAACGGCAATACCTTTGATTAACGTTTTTTCTCGAGGGAAAAAACAACCTTGAGGGCAAAAACACCCTCGTTCTCCTCGTAGGGGATGAGCCCCAGAGGATGCGGGCTTTTTACCAACCCCCCCTTCTTGCGTTTGTTAGGCGGACGGATTTGGCGGGCTTTGGGATGATTTTGCACCTGGAATTGGTTTTGTCTTCCGGCGCACCTTACGATTTGGGGGGGGGGGACGCTTAGGCTCCTCCTTCCCAGACCTTGCCTCCCTTGCCCGGGGGTGGGGTTCCAACGTCCTGGTTGTCTTCTGATGCAGAGGCGAGATGAGGGGTGGGGACGTTTGCGTTACGATAACGGACCACATCTGGGGGAATGTGATGTCAAAAAATTTTTCGATTTTTTTTGGGGGGGGGGGGGGGGGGGGGTGGGTGTGAAAAAACTATATGCGTTGTTATTTGTTTTGCGGGTTTTCCCGCGGGGCTTGGGGTGTTGCTGTCATTTTGTGACTTACCTCTGTTTTGCTTTCATTTTTGATGGTATATTATGGGCCGGGAATTAGTTTTTTGTCATGGGGTCCAAATCCTTTAAACCACCTAAAACAAAAACACCACTGCACTTGGGCTTTAATTAAATTTTTAAACCAAAAAAAAAACCCCCGCACTTTTCATAACAAAAAAAACAGGGGGAAAAATCGCTAAGGTTAGTAACGTGTGGGGCGAAATAAATTTTGCCGAAAAGGGGGGACCCGGGGACGTTGGGGAGGGTGCGGGGGCCATTACGTTAACGGAGCGGTTTTGAGGGGTGCGAGGTAGGGGGGGGAGATAGAGTCTCTGGGGGCCAATCTACCCACCCAAAGGGCAACCAGGGTTTTTCCATTTCCCTTCCCATCCCCCACCTTCCCTTCCCCGGCCTTGTTTTCCTTCGGAAAACATTTGCGTGGGTTTGGGGCCCCGCATGCCTCGTTGGGGGGGGTTTTAAAAAAATCAAAGGGGGAGGGATTGGGGGGGGGGGGGGGGGGGGGGGGGGAGGTTTTTTTATTTTGGGGGGTTTTTATCGGAGGATAAAGGGCCCCTTTTCCCCCAGCCCCCACCCCTCAGGCCCCAAAATAGGGGGGGGGGACGGGGGAGAAGGAGATGGGGCTAAATTAAAAAAAAAATTAAAAAAAAATTTCAGGACAAAAAAAAAATTTTACCTCACTCTTAAATTTGAGAACCTTAATTTACTAGGAAAAACTATTATACAAATATTCTTTTCTCCTTTTTTTTTTTTTTTTCTCGGTCTCCACAATACAGGGAAAAATCTAGTTAACTTAACAAAAAAAAAAAAAAAACTAGGTTAAAAATATTTCTTGGCGTAAAAAAACCTATGCCCAAATTCTAGTTACAATATTTGCACCAAATATTTATAAATTATTTGAGAAAAATATTTTGTAGGGGGGGGAAAACATTTTATATAATCTAATTTAATTGTAAATAACGTTTTATAATTTTGTTTTTTGGGTATTCTTATAAAAAAAGGGGGAACTTGCCAATTTTTGCTTAAAATGTTATATTATTACCCCTAAAAGGGGGAATAATAGTTTTTTTTTTTTTAATATTTTTTATCTTGTTAAGCTATTGCCCAAAAAAAATTTAAATAATAATTTATGTAATTTGTTTAATAGAGATTGAAGATTAATCTATAAATTGTTTCATTTTCGTAAATATCAATTTTTTTGGGGGGGTTAAATCTATAAAAAGGAAAAAAAAAAAAAAAAAAAAAAAAAACACCAGGTTTTGCGTATAAAAAGTTTATTTATTAACTTTAAAAGGGGGAAATATTTTAGGTTTTTTTGGTTTTCTAAATCTTTGTAAAACACTATTGGCCCAAAAATTATTAAAAGTTTAGGTTAGGTTAGGGTGAAGGTTTAAAAGGGGCTTAGGTTTAAGTTAAGGGTTAGGTTAGAAAAAAAGGGAGAATAGGGGATTAGGTTTAGGCTTAGGAAATGGGTTAAGTTTAGGTTAGATTGTTTAGGGTTTTTAGGTTTCGGTTAGAAAGGGTTGGGGTTTAGGTTAGGTTCGGGTTAGGGAAGGGGGATCTAGGTTAAGGGTTAGGTTAGGTTAGGTTAGGTTAGGTGGCCTAGGGTTAAGGGTTATGTATAGGTGTAATTAGGAAAAAGGTGGATATTAAGGTAGAAAAAAAAATCGTACTTCTTTTATCGGGACCTTTGTTGGAAAAATTATTAAAAAATTTTTAAAAAACTCTATAAGCTGGTTAGGTTTTCGGGTTTTAGGATAGGTTTAGGTTAGGGTTAAAGAAAAAAAATGGGGGCTAGGTTTTAAAAACGGTGGGTTTAAGGTAAAGGTTTTAGGGGAAAGGGTTTTAGGTTAGGTTTGGTTTAGGTTTAAGGGTTAGGGAAATGGGATAGGTTAAGGTTAGGTTAGGGGTTAGAAAAAAATGGGGGTTTAAGTTAGGTTAAGGTTAGGTTTTTAGGTTTAGGTTAGGAATGGGGGGTAGGGGGCTAGGCTAGTTAGGTAGGGACAAAAATGTGGGATTAGGGTTTAGGGTTAGGTTAGGGTTAGGGGTTAGGTTAAGTTTTGAATTAGGGTTTAGGGAATGGGATAGGTTAGGTTAGGTTTTAGGGGTTAGAAAATGGGTTAGGGTCTTAGGTTAGGTTTAGGGTTTAGGTTTAGGTTAGGGGAAAATGGGTTAGGGTTAAAGGTTTTAGGTTAGGGTTTTGGTTGGTTTGGTTAGGGTTTTTAGGTTAGGTTGAAGGGAAATGGGGTTAGGTTTAGGCAGGGGTTAGGTTTAAGGGGGGAAATGGATAGGTAAAGGTTAGGTGTTTAAAGGTAGGTTAGTGTTTAGTTTTAGGGAAAATCGGGTTGGTTTAGGGTTAAGGGTTAGGTTAGGTTAGGGTTGGTTTAAAGTTAAGGTTAGGTTTTAGGAAATGGGATAGGGTAGGTTAGGTAGGTTAGGTTAGGTTAGGCTAGGTTAGAAATGGTTGGGTTAGGTTAGGTTAGGTAGGTTGGTTAGGTTAGGTTAGGTTAGATGGGTTAGGTTAGTAGTAGGTAGGTGGATTAGGTAGGTTAGTAGGTTAGGTTAGTTAGTTAGAAATGGTTGGGTAGGTTAGGTTAGGAGGTTAGTTAGGTTAGGTTAGTTAATTAGGTAGGTTAGGAATGGGATAGGTTAGTTATTAGGTTAGTTAGGTTAGGTTAGAAGTAGGTTAGTTAGGTTAGAATGGTTAGGTTAGGTTAGGTTAGTTAGTTGGTTAGGTTGGTTAGGTTAGGTTAGGTTAGGAATGGGTTAGGTTAGGCTAGGTTAGGTTAGGAATGGATTAGGTTAGGTTAGGTTAGGTTAGGTTAGGTTAGGCTAAATTAGGTTAGGTTAGGAATGGGATAGGTTAGGTTAGGTTAGGTTAGGAATGGGTTAGGTTAGGTTAGGTTAGGTTAGAAATGGGTTGGGTTAGGTTAGGTTAGTTTAGGTTAGGTTAGGTTAGGTTAGGAATGGATTAGGTTAGGTTAGGTTAGGTTAGGTTAGGTTAAGTTAGATTAGGTTAGGAATGGGATAGGTTAGGTTAGGTTAGGTTAGAAATGGGTTAGGTTAGGTTAGGTTAGGTAAGGTTAGGTTAGGTTAGGTTAGGTTAGGAATGGGTTAGGTTAGGCTAGGTTAGGTTAGGAATAGATTAGGTAAGGTTAGGTAAGGTTAGGTTAGGTTAGGTTAGAAATGGGTTGGGTTAGGTTAGGTTAGGTTAGGTTAGGTTAGGTTAGGCTAGGTTAGGTTAGGTGTTAGGTTAGTAGGTTTGGTTAGTTAGGTTAGGTTAGGAATGGGTTAGGTTAGGCTAGGTTAGGTTAGGAATGGATTACGTTAGGTTAAAATTAGGTTAGGTTAGGTTAAATTAGGTTAGGTTAGGAATGGGATAGGTTAGGTTAGGTAGGTTAGGAATGGGTTAGGTTTGGTTAGTAAGGTTAGGTTAGGCTAGGTTAGGTTAGGTTAGAATGGGTTGGTTAGGTTAGGTTAGTTTAGTTAGGTTAGGTTAGGTTAGGTTAGGTTAGGTTAGGTTAGGTTAGGTAGGTTAGGTTAGGTTAGGTTCGTTAAAACCTGCAAGGTTAGGTTAGGTATATTATGCGATTAAGGATAGGTAAGGTATAGGTTAGGTTAGGCTTGTTTCCCTTAAAACCCCTTATTTCCCCTCATTTCCATTAGAGAGGTAGGGCAGTCTGGGGTTCAACACCAGCAGTGGGATAAGTTTGAAACGCGAACAGGCGTCACCGCAGACTTTTGGAGAGGTAGGGCAGTCTGGAGTTCACCACCAGCAGTGGGATAAGTTTGAAACGCGAAACAGGCGTCAACCGTAGAGTTTTTCAGAGTTAGTGTACCCGTATTACCCTATAATAATAATAATAATAATAATAATAAAATAAATAATAATAATAATAATAATAATATAATATAATAATTAATAATAATAATAATAATAATAATAATAATAATAATATATAATAAATATAATAATAATATAATAATAATAATATAATAATAATATAATAATAATATAATAATAATAATAATAAATAATAATAAAATAATATTAAATAATTAATAATAATAAATAAATAAATAATATAAACTAAAATTAATAATAATAATATAATATAATAAATAATAATATAATATAATAATATTAATAATATAATATAATGTAATGATGATGATGATGCTGTTTGATGGTTTGATGAAATTTGATTTGGGCTGCACACTCAATTTTATATAATTATATACTCTTCGGTTTACTCAGGATCTGGCTGCCTTTGAGAATTCACATGCTGATTGCGGGCGCGCTGGTGCTCTCTCCGTTTTCCTCTGACCGGGAGCCCTCTATATAACACGTAAGAGTGCCGTCAAAAGCAATAAAATATAATAACATAATATAATATAATAATAATATAATATTAAATATATAATATCATATTGATATATAATAATAAAATTAATGATGATTATATAATGATATAAAAAAAAAAAAAAAAAAAAAATAAATTTAAATGCGCGGAAAATCGTCCAAATCCAAAGCTGGTCTGAACCTTACGCAANCCCTAATTCCTCTCTTTTCTTATTTTAAAGAGACAAGAACTCAAGATAAAATAAGGGATGAGATACAGGTTTGTCCCTCCTGATTAAAGGTACAAACTTAAATTATCAAGAGTATCTAAGAATGAGTACATGAGGAAGCCCATCTTCAAAATTTTCCCCTGAGATTACTCCTTAACCCTTTCACGCACGGTGACGCGATCGCGTCAAAACGGGCCCGTCTGCAATGCTTGACTTTGCGTCAAAAAAACTGTTTAAAAATTCGCCAAAAATAAAGTATTTATCAGAATTGCGTCAAAATGTTCTGCGTCAAAGATCCAACCTAGACCTATAAAATAAAATAAATGTCAACTCTCGTGTGAGTGGATGTGAAATGATAAGGTTTTGTGTGTCAGTGCGCTCGAATTGTCGTCCCTTTAAAACGTGTCCCGAGCTGGCCATAATGGCCATATGAAAATTATAATGGTAGCGTTGGAATCCTCATAAAAATCCGCGTTTATTGGCATATAAACCATAAAAACGTTGACTCAGGAAGTTTCGAGCTACGAAGTGGTGAACGTAAGTATTTCTTATTTCTCTTTACTCAATATTTTTTCGGAGCCGGTAAATTCCGCTATTTATTTGCATTTCTTGTACTTAACACTATTTAAGTCAATAGGACACAAAAACTAATAATGATACAGCAGTGAAATTTTTTTTTACAAGGACACTATACTATTGCCTACCTATTGGTAAGGTTTCAGGTCAATAGAGTAAATATTCTTAAAATTAATGTGCTTCAAATATGGACTTTTACACGAATCAAATCATGCCAAGGCACCAATTGAAGCACTATTATTCCAAAAGTAAGCTTCATTGAGAAACGGTATATACTTTTTATAGGTGATAGAGAAACTTTCTCTGCTGATAATGTGCGCGAATGATGTCAGTTTAAAAGAAAAGAATTTTGTAAATGCCACTATAATATTTTTCGTCATATTTAATCACTCATATCTTTTTTGTTTATTACTATTAAGAGTTTATGTTGAGTGGCTGGGCTTAGAACGGCCGTTAGTATATTCTCTAAAAAGAAATATGAAATCAAACGATTTTGAAAAACTAAATAAAAATGTCCAGTTTAAGCTTGTGTAACCCAACCGAAAAATGCATTCAACAATATTTTACCTATTCCAGACGTGTAACCGAATGTATTCTACAGAATTCAACATTCAATTTTGTATTCAAGGATAATGTGAATGAGATATAAGCCTTGACTTATTGCCGCAGGCACAATTTGAAGACAAAAAATACTACTCTTTGAAAGGCTCTATCTCAAAAACCCAAAATGGTAGAAAGAGTCACAAGGTGTCATTTGGGCCGGAATAGGTCATCATTCATTTTGTGATTAGAGCCATTCATATATTTGTCGGTACATTTCCTTCTTATAGGTGAAAAAAAAAAAGTCGCATTCTATTTTCGCAATGATTGTTTTCTTACGTAGTTTCTTACGTAGTTTCTTACGTAGATTTCAATGATGTCATCAGATCTGTCATACCTGTTTTTCTTCATAGAAACGCAAGGGGGTAAAAAATTACATCCATTTTCCAAAATTTTCAAATAATTTTATAAAAATATATTCTAAAAAGCGCCAGGAAAATGTTATTCAATGATGCAAATTACAATACCCTAACTTTAATAATAACAAAATTATGCCTTACTAAAAAACATCGAGGGTAAAAGTGACCCTATTTGGCGCATTGTAATTCTAAAGATTTATTTTGTAACCCCTTAATAAACCTCTTACAGATATTAGATAGTAGTCAATTGTGCCGCCATGTGAAGAAAAGTGAGAGCTGTATCTTAATTAGTCTTTCAGTGTTAGTGCCTTAAATAGGGGTACTCATAGCAGTCCTATTTCCCGCCGCAAAAATAACCTATTATGTTAAAAAATTCTAATATGCAATGTCTTTGTTTGTAAATGTTCATATTATATATATTTTAAAGAAATATGAAATCCGACGATTTTGAAAATTTGGAAAAAAATCGCAAGTGCCACTTTTAAAAAATTTCTAACACAACAATATAATTAATTCAACGATGATTTACCTCTTTCATACGTTAAATTATATACATTCTACAGAAATATAAATTCATTTTTATATTAATGGAAAAATTGAAAGAAATATAAGCTTTCAACTTTTGCCGCATGCATGCTTAGCCTGCGGCAACCTAAGCCGAAAAAAAAAAGAAAAAAATTGGTAATCTTATATATAATTCATGATGTATTAATATATTTTACATAATATATTAACAGATGAGTGACATAAAAAAAAAAAAATCTATTTTCTTGCCAATACTTTTCAAATATTTTTAGGGGGGGAAATTCCACTGCAATTATTACCACTATTTAAGTCAAGAGGACACAAAGACTAATAATGATACAGCAGTGAATTTTTTTTTACAAGGACACTATACTATTGCCTATATATTGGTAAGGTTTCAGGTCAATATAGTAAATATTCTTAAAATTTAGGTGCTTCAAATATGGACTTGTACACGAATCAAATCATGCCAAGGCACCATTTGAAGCACTATTATTCCAAAAGTAAGCTTCATTGAGAAACGGTATATACTTTTTATAGATGATAGAGAAACTCTCTCTGCTGATAATGTGCGCGAATGATGTCAGTTGAAAAGAAAAGAATTTTGTAAGTGCCACTATCATATTTTTCGTCATATTTAATCACTCATATCTTTTTTGTTTATTACTATTAAGAGTTTATGTTGAGTGGCTGGGCTTAGAACGGCCGTTAGTATATACTCTAAAAAGAAATATAAAATCAAATGATTTTGAAAAACTAAATAAAAATGTCCAGTTTAAGCTTGTGTAACCCAACCGGAAAAATGCATTCAACAATATTCTACCTATTCCAGACGTGTAACCGAATGCATTCTACAGAATTCAACATTCAATTTTGTATTCAAGGATAATGTGAATGAGATATAAGCCTTGACTTATTGCCGCAGGCACAATTTGAAGACAAAAAATACTACTCTTTGAAAGACTCTATCTCAAAAACCCAAAATGGTAGAAAGAGTCACAAGGTGTCATTTGGGCCGGAATAGGTCATTCTTTTTGTGATTAGAGCCATTCATATTTTTGTCGGTACATTTCCTTCTTATAGGTGAAAATAGGGCAAATTTGCATGATTTTTCAACATTTTTGGATATAACTTTTAAACTTATTGACCGATGTTTATCATTTTCATACCAACGACGGAATACGAGTTCCTTCACACCGTACCCAAAAATCAGCCTAATCCAAAAACATTAAGTCACTCAAACACACTTTTGAAAGTTTGGGGATTACATGTCAATATTCAAAGTCTTAGAGGGGTAAGACTATATAAAGTCTTGGAGATCTTTTTCTGGACAGGATGTCGCTGGACTTGAATTACACATCATTTTTAAGAGCATTTCCCCACCTAGGAAAAAGTTTATAATATTTATTTAAATGCCCCAATTCAGCTTCTAAGTGGTAAAAATATTCATTTTCAGAAATCATTCATAGGTACAAAGTACCCTTTTTTGATATTCTCTATCTCGATAACCAATCGTTGTTGAGCGACCCCATTAGTGATACTTAGACCTTTAAACTATTCGCTCGGCACCTGTAAAATGAATTTTTTTGACTTTTTATAACTCGAAAATTTTTCAACGGATTTTAATAAATTTCTTTACTATGACGTAATAGTATAATATCTCTAACCTATGAAAATATCAGACTGATCTGACTTACAGCAAGGATGCAGGAGGGATTAAAAAAAAAAAAAAATGATTTTTGACATCTAGCACCCTTAATATTTGTCGGCAAAATTTGAGATTTTATCATAATATAGAAATGGTACTCATACGCCATCTGTGTGAATTTTATTACAACTGGATATAAACTGTACAAATCACTAATTTCTTCCTAAAGTTTAAATTTTTTTCTCCTTATCTTCCACAAAAAGGTTCGTTACTACGGTCTAGACAATATAGCATCATTTCTATAGCCATTTTCCTTTTTTTTTTTTTTTATATAATTTTTTTGCTATTTAAAAAAAAAAACATTAAAAAATTTCTAAAAAAAAAAATTAAACCCAAAAAACTAAAAAAAAAATTCTATATTGTCGAGCACGAACTAACGAAACTCTATGTGGGTGATAATGAAAAATAATTAAAAATTGTAGAAAATATTAGCGATTTTGTGCAATTTTTATCCAATTTTAATTTTATTTTTACAGATTGGGTATTACGACAGTACCCATCATGTACTAAAAAATCAAACAGATCCGAAAAATATGAAGGGTGCTGGATCAAGTTTTTTGAAAAGACTATAGATACAAAAAAAATCATACGCATTAAAATTATAAACTTTAAAAAAATAAAAAATAATATGCCTTTAGTTTAAAATTCAGACAATTAGTTTTCTAGATACAGGCCAAAAAGTATTTTAATCTAGCATTATATTTTACATGATTACCCCAGAAGTGGCATTTTCCTTAGAGATACAAAAAAAAAAATCGAAATAAAAAACATAGTACATAATAAAACCTATAAATTGTTTACAATAAGTTTTATTAAGAAGCAAACGGTTTAACAGATACAACCAAAAATTATGATTCCTAATATTTCATATTTTCCATTATATGCCCCAAAAGGGTCCTTTCCCTTATAGATACAAAAAAAATAGTTCCATCAAAGTTATAGATCATAACCAAATCTATTAATAGTATTCTATTAGTTTAACAATCTGCCAGACAGTTTAGCAGACACAACCCAAAAAGTATTAGTCATAAGGCATACTATTTTACATTATAACCCAAAAAATGTCCTTTTCCTTATAGATACAAAAAAAAACCCGATTTCAAAATTATAGATCTTAAGAAACTCTATAAATAGTTCTCTATACGTATTATAATAAGGCAAACAGTTTACAAGATACAACCCAAAACATATATTCCTAAGGCGTAATGTTTCCCATTATGCCCCAAAAGTGGCATTTTCCTTATAGATACATAAAAAATAATTGAAATTACACGTGTAGATCATACAAAGATCTATAAATTGTTTTCTATACATTTTACAATCCGATCAACGGTTTACCAGATACAACCCAAAAACTAATATTCATAAGGCGAAATATTTCAATGACACAAAAAAAATGCCATTTCCATCCATCTCATATTTCTCTCTCTTTTTCTCTTTCTATATTGTTCATTTGATATACCTTAAGCCGAAAAATCAAATTAAACGAATTTGAACATTTTTTAACAAAAAAATATATGGCCATTTTTAAGCTTTTATAACACAACAATAAACTTAATTAAATAATAATGTACCTATGTCATACCTTCAATTATATGCATTCTACAGAAATATATATATAATTTTGTATTTACCAAAAAATTGAACGAAATATAAGCCTTGAATTATTGCCGCAGGCAATATTTGAGTAGAGTATTTTAGGGGGTGAAATATCACTGCAATTATTACCACTATTTAAGTCACTAGGACACAAAGACTAATAATGATACAGTAGTGAATTCTTTTTTACTATGACACTATACTATTGTCTACATATTGGTAAGGTTTCATGTCAATATAGTAAATATTCTTAAAATTAAAGTGCTTTAAATATGGACTTTTACACGAAACAAATCATGCAAAGGCACCTTTTGAAGCACTCTTATTCCAAAACTAAGCTTCATTGAGAAATGGTATATACATTTTTTAGATGATAGAGAAACTATCTCTGCTGAAAATGTGCGCGAATGATGTCAGTTTAAAAAAAAAAAAAAAAACAATGTATACTATTACTCCGAAAGGAATATTAGTTTTTGGATTCTATCTTGTAAACTAGGGGCCAAATATTTTAAAGTTTATTAACGTTATTTATAGACATTTATATTGTTTATAATTGTATGCGGTAAATGGTTTTGGTATCTATAAAGGAAAGGCCAGTTATTGCGTTTAATGTATAATATAACCCTTGAGGAAAATTATTTTATTGGTTTTATCGGGGCAAATATTGTCAAAATATTTAAAAGTTATTGAAAGTTATTTGTAGACATTTATATTATCTATAATTGTCATAGGTATCATTTTTTTTTATATATATAAAGGAAATGCCATTTTTTGCGTATAACGTATAATATTACCGTACAGGAATAATATTTTTTGGGTTCCATCTGGTTACATATTGGCTAAATATTATAAGTTATTGAGCATTAATTATAGAAAATTTATATTATCTATAATGGTCACGTTAATGATATTTTTGGTATCTATAAGGAAAGGCCTGTTTTTGCGTAGAACGTATACTATTACTGAAGAGGAATAATATGTTTTGGTTATATCAGGTAAACTATGGGCTAAATAATATAGTTACTGAACATTTTTATAGACATTTACATGACCTATAATTGTAATACGTATGATTTTTTTGTATCTATAAAGGAAATGCGTATCCATCAACAGTTTCTGCGTATAATGCAAAACTGGGGTTGGGGATGGCGTTATTATTGATCAATATCCCCCAAAAAAACAATTATTTTAATTATTTATAATTCATTTAAAAAAAAAAATTTTTTTTTTATATATATATATGGATTTTTTTTTTTTTTCAATTTTTTTTTTTTTTTAATACCTTTTTTTTTTTTTTTTTTTTTGGTATTATATAGGAAATGACTGTTTTTGCGTATAACCTTAAATATTACCCTGCCGGAATAAGTTTTTTTTTTCTTTTTGCTGGTTAACTGTTGGCCATATATTAAAAGTTATAAACATTAATTATAGAAATTTATATTATCTATAATTGTATTACGTTAATTTCTTGTGTATCTATAAAGGAAAGGCCAAAATTGCGTATAATGTATACTATCACTCCGAAAGAATATTAGTTTTTGGATTCTATCTTGTAAACTAGGGGCCCAAAAATTATAAGTAATTAACGTTATTTATAGACATTTATATGTTTATAATTGTAATACGGATAAATGTTTTGGTATCTATAAAGGAAATGCCAGTTATTGCGTTAATGTATAATATAACCCTTGAGGAAATAATAATATTTTGGTTTTATCGGGTCAAATATTGTCAAAATATTATAAGTTAATGCCGTTATTTGTAGACATTTATATTATCTATAATTGTAATACGTTATTTTTTTTAGTATCTATAAATGAAATGCCATTTTTGGCGTATAACGTATAATATTACCGTATAGGAAATAATATTGTTTTGGTTCTATCTGGTCCTATTTGGCTAAATATTATAAGTTTTTTGAGCATTTAATTTATAGACATTTATATTATCTATAATGGTAATCTGAATGATATTTTTGGTAGATATAAAAGGAAAGGCCTGTTTTTGCGTATAACGTATACTATTACTGAAGAATAATAATAGTGTTTTAGTTATATCTGGTAAATTATTGGCTAAATAATATGAGTTACAGAATATTATTTAAGACATTTACATGATCTATAATTATAATACGTATGATTTTTTTTGTATCTATAAAGGAAATGCTTATCCATCAACAGTTCTGCGTATAATGCAAAAACTGGGATGGGGATGGCGATATTATTTATCAATATCCCCAAAAAAACAATTATTGTAATTATTTATTTAATTTCATTTTTTTTTTTTTTTTTTTTTTTTTTTTTGTATATGGATTTTTTTTTTTCAAATTTTTTTTTCTTTTTTTCTAATACTTTTTTTTTTTTTTTTTTGGTATCTTTATAGGAAATGACCTGTTGTGCGTATAACCCTTTAAAAATTACCCTTCCGGAATAAGTTATTTTTTTTTTTCTTGCTGGTTAACTGTTGGCCATTTTATTAAAAGTTATTAACATTAATTATAGAAAATTTATATTATCTATAATTGTATTACGGATAATTTCTTGGTATCTATAAAGCAAAGGCCAATAATTGCGTATAATGTATACTATTTCTCCGAAAGAATATTAGTTTTTGGGTTCTATCTTTTAAACTAGGTGCCAAATATTATAAGTTAGTTAACGTCTATTTATAGACATTTATATTGTTTATAATTGTAATGCGGATAAATTTTTTTGGTATCTATAAAGGAAATGCCAGTTATTGCGTTTTAAAGTATAATATAAACCCCTTTAGGAATAATATTATTTTGGTTTTATCTGGTCAAATATTGTCACCATCTAATAAATTATTAAACGTTATTTGTAGACATTTATATTATCTATAATTGTCATGGGAATACTTTTTTTAATATCTATAACGGATATGCCATTTTTTTTTGTATAACGTATAATATCCGTATAGGAATAATATTTTTTTGGTTCTTCTGGTCACATATTGGCTAAATATTATAAGTTAATGAGCATTAATTATAGACATTTATATTATCTATAATGGTAATCTTAATGATATTTTTGGTATCTATAAAGGAAAGGCCTGTTTTGGCGTATAACGTTTTACTATTACTGAAGAGGAAAATAGTGTTTTGGTTATATTTTGGTAAATTATTGGCTAAATAAGATAAATTAATGACATTATTTATGACATTTACATGCCTATAATTGTAATACGTTTTGATTTTTTTTTGTATCTATAAAGGAAATGCGTATCCATCAACAGTTTCTGCGTATAATGCAAAAACTGGGGTTGGGGATGGCGTTATTATTGATCAATATCCCCAAAATAACAATTATTTTAATTATTTATAATTTCATTTAAAATTTTTTTTTTTTTATATATATATATATATGGATTTTTTTTTTTTTCAATTTTTTTTTTTTCTAATACCTTTTTTTTTTTTTTTTTTTTGGGTATTATATAGGAAATGGGCTGTTTTTGCGTATAACCTTAAATATTACCCTGCCGGGAAAAAGTTTTTTTCTTTTCTTGCTGGTTAACTGTTGGCCAATATTAAAAGTTATATAACCCTTAATTATAGAAATTTATATTTCTTAATTTTATTACGTATAATTTCTTGTGTATCTATAAAGGAAAGGCCAATAATTGCGTATATGTATACTATCACTCCGAAAGAATATTAGTTTTTGGGTTCTATCTTGTAAAACTAGGGGCCAAATATTATAAGTAATTTAACGTTTTATAGACATTTATTTGTTTATAATTGTAATACGGTAAATGTTTTGGTATCTATAAAAAGGGAAATGCCAGTTATTGCGTTTAATGTATAAAAAAACCTGAGGAATAATAATATTTTGGTTTTATCGGGTCAAATATTGTCAAAATATTATAAGTTAATGCACGTGATTTGTAGACATTTATATTATCTATAATTGTAATACGTATACTTTTTTTAGTATCTATAAATGAAATGCCATTTTTGGCGTATAACGTATAATATTTCGTATAGGAATAATATTGTTTTGGTTCTATCTGGGCACATATTGGCTAAATATTATAAGTTATTGAGCATTAATTATAGACATTTATATTATCTATAATGGTAATCTGAATGATATTTTTGGTAGATATAAAGGAAAGGCCTGTTTTTGCGTTAAACGTATACTATTACTGAAGAATAATAATAGTGTTTTGGTTATTTGGTAAATTATTGGCCCAAAATAATATGAGTTACAGAATATTATTTATAGACATTTACATGATCTATAATTTTAATACGTATGATTTTTTTTGTATCTATAAAGGAAATGCGTATCCATCAACAGTTTCTGCGTATAATGCAAAAACTGGGGATGGGGTGGGGATATTATTTATCAATATCCCCAAAATAACAATTATTGTAATTATTTATAATTTCATCTTTTTTTTTTTTTTTTTTTTTTGTATATGGGGTTTTTTTTTTTTTTAATTTTTTTTTCTTTTTTTCTAATACCTTTTTTTTTTTTTTTTTTTGGTATCTTTATAGGAAATGACTGTTTTTGCGTATAACCTTAAATATTACCCCTTCCCGGAATAAGTTATTTTTCTTTTCTTGCTGGTTTAAATGTTGGCCATTATTAAAAGTTATATAACATTAATTATAGACATTTATATTATCTATAATTGTATTACGGATAATTTTCTTGTGTATCTATAAAGCAAAGGCCCAAAAATTGCGTTTTAAAGTATACTATTACCCCCGAAAGAATATTAGTTTTTTTGGGTTCTATCTTGTAAACTAGGTGCCAAATATTATAAGTTAGTTAACGTTTTTTATAGACATTTATATTGTTTATAATTGTAATGCGGATAAATTTTTTTGGTATCTATAAAGGAAAAGCCCGTTATTGCGTTTAATGTATAATATAACCCTTTAGGAATAAATTAATTTGGTTTTATCTGGTCAAATATTGTCCCCCATCTAATAAATTATTAAACGTTATTTGTAGACATTTTTATTATCTATAATTGTCATGGGAATACTTTTTTTTAAAATCTATAACGGATATGCCATTTTTTCGTATAACGTATAATATTACCGTATAGGAATAATATTTTTTTTGGGTTTTATCTGGTCACATATTGGCTAAATATTATAAGTTAATGAGCATTAATTATAGACATTTTATTTATCTATAATGGTAATCTTAATGATTTTTTGGTATCATAAGGAAGGCCTGTTTTTGGGGTATAAACGTATACTATTACTGAAGAGGAATAATAGTGTTTTGGTTATATCTGGTAAATTATTGGCTAAATAAGATAAAATTTAAAGAACATTATTTATAGACATTTACATGATCTATAATTATAATACGTATGATTTTTTTTGTATCTATAAAGGAAATGCGTATCCATCAACAGTTTTTTGCGTATAATGCAAAAACTTGGGATGGGGATGGCGATATTATTTATCAATATCCCCAAAAAAAACAATTATTGTATTTTTTAATAATTTCATCTTTTTTTTTTTTTTTTTTTTTTTTTGTATATGGGTTTTTTTTTTTTCTTTTTTTTTTTTTTTTTAATACCTTTTTTTTTTTTTTTTGGATCTTTATAGGAAATGACTGTTTTTGCGTATAACCTTAAATATTACCCTTCCGGGAAAAAGTTATTTTTCTTTTCTTGCTGGTTAACTGTTGGGGCCCTGTATTTAAAAGTTATATAACATTAATTATAGACATTTATATTATCTATAATTGTATTACGGATAATTTTTTGTGTATCTATAAAGCAAAGGCCAATAATTGCGTATAATGTATACTATTACTCCGAAAAGAATATTAGTTTTTGGATTCTATTTTTGTAACTAGGTGCCAAATATTCTAAGTTATTTAACGTTATTTATAGACATTTATATTGTTTATAATTGTAATGCGGATAAATTTTTTGGTATCTATAAAGGAAATGCCAGTTATTGCGTTTAATGTATAATATAACCTTGAGGAATAATATTATTTTGGTTTTATCGGGGCAAATATTGTCAAATTTATAAGTTAATGAAACGTTATTTGTAGACATTTATATTATCTATAATTGTAATACCCTTACTTTTTTTAGTATCTATAAATGAAAATGCCATTTTGGCGTATAACGTATAATATTACCGTATAGGAATAATATTGTTTTGGTTCTATCTGGTCACATATTGGCTAAATATTATAAGTTATTGGCATTAATTATAGACATTTATATTATCTATAATGGTAACGTTTAAAGATTATTTTGGTATCTTAAAGGAAAGGCCTGTTTTTTGCGTATAACGTATACTATTACTGAAGAGGTATAATAGTATTTTGGGGTTTTATCAGTAAACTATTGGCTAAATAAGATAAGTTTTCTGAACATTATTTATAGACATTTACATGATCTATATTTGTAATGCGCATGATTTTTTTGGTATCTATAAAGGAAATGCGTATCATCAACAGTTTTTGCGTTATAATGCAAAACTGGGTATGGGATATTTTTTTATAAATATCCCACCAAAAAACAATACTTTATTAATTTTTAATTCATAATAAATATTTTTTTTTTTTTTTTTATCATACATATTTTTTTTTTTTTTTATTTGAATTTTTTTTTTTTTTTTTTATACCTATAATTCTTTTAATCTTTTATCTATAAAGGAGATGACACTTTTGGCGTTATTGTTAATTAAAGAGAAAAGAGAGGAGAGAGAGAGGAGAGAGAGAAAAAGAGGGGGAGGGGAGGAGAGAGGGAAAGAGAGGGAGAGAGGAGAGGAGAGAGACCCAGCAGAGAACGAGAAGGGGGACGAAAAGAGAGGGGAGAGGAAGAAGAGAGAGAGAGAGAGAGAGAGAGAGAGAGAGAGAGAGAGAGACTGACAACATCCTCTCTTGTGGCACTGGTAACCTCAATTTAGAGACAACATTTTGATCTCCAATAGCCATTCATAAAATTGAACACATTTTCTCTCCTCCTTCACTCTCTCTCTCTCTTTTCTCTCTCTCTCTCTCTCTCTCTCTCTCTCTCCTCTCTCTCTCTCTCCTCTCTCTCTCTCTCTCGCTCTCTCCTCTCTCTCTCTCTTTCTGTGTGTGTGTGTGTGTGTGTGTGTGTGTGTGTGTGTGTGTGTGTGTGTGTGGTGTGTGTGTGTGTGTGTGTGTGGGTTTGTCTGTCTGTCTCTCTGTCTGTCTGTTTTGTCTCTTGTCTGTCTGTCTGTCTGTCTGTGTGTGTGTGTGTGTGTGGGGTGTGTGTGTGTGTGTCTGTCTGTCTGTCTGTCTCTCTGTCTCTGTCTGTCTGTCTCTCTGTCTGTCTGTCCTAGTGTGTGTGTGTTTTTGTGTGTGTGTGTGTGTGTGGGTGTGTGTGTGGGGTGTGTGTGTGTGTGTGTGTCGTGTCTGTCCCCGTCTGTCTGTCTGTCTGTCTTGTCTGTCTGTCTTTTCTGTGTGTTTTGTGTGTGTGTGGGGTGTGTGTGTGGGTGTGGGTGTGTGGTGTCTATGTGTGTGTGGTGTGGGGTGTGTGTGTGTGGGGGTGTGTGTGTGTAGGAGGAGGAAGCGGAGGAGGAGGAGGAGGAGGAGGAGGAGGAGGAGGAGGAGGAGGAGGAGGAGGAAGAAGAGGGAGGAAGGGGGGGAGGGGAGGGAGGAGGAAGAAGGAGGAGGAGGAGGAGGAAGAAAAGGAGAGGGGGGGAGGAGGAGAGAAGGGGAGAGGGGGAGGGGAGGAGGAGGAGGAGGAGGAGGAAGGGGGGGAGGAGGAGGAGGAAGAGGAGGAGGGGGGGGAGGAGGAGGAAAGGGGGAGGAGGGAGGAGGAAAGGGGGAGGAGGAGGAAGAGGAAGAGGAAGAGGAGGGAGGAAGGAAGGAGGAGGAGGAGGGGGGGGGGAGGAGGAAGAGGAAGAGGAGGAGGTTTTTGGGGGAGGGGGAGGAGGAGGGGGAGGAGGGGAGGAGGAGGGGGGGGAAGGGGGAAAAGGAGGAGGTGTTGGAGGAGGAGGGAGGAGGAGAGGAGGAGGAGGAGGAGGGGAGGAGAGGGGGGGGGGAAGATTTTTTCTCAAATTTGAAATGGAAATTTGGGGGGCGTCCAAATGCCGCCATTTTTTTTTTATGGGAGCCCTTCTATAGAACGATATTTCTGTCTTATCTGTGTGTGTGTGTGTGTGTGTGTGTGTGTGAGAGAGAGAGAGAGGGGAGAGAGAGAGAGAGAGAGAGAGAGAGAGAGAGGGGAAAAGAGAGAAGAGAGAGAGCTGATCATACATCCTCTTCTGTGGGCACTGGTAACCTCAATATTAGAGACAACATTTTGATCTCCAATAGCCATTCATAAAAGCCGTTGTTAAACAGCATCCTCTCTTTTCTCTTCTTCTCTCTCTCTCTCTCTCTCTCTCTATCTCCTCTCTCCCCTCTCCTCTCTCTCTCTTTTCTTCTCTTCCCTCTCCCTCCTCTCTTCTCTCTCTCTCTTTCTGTTGTGTGTGTGGGTTGTGTGTGTGTGTGTGTGTGTGTGTGTGTGTGTAAGTAAGTAAGTAAGTAAGTAAGTAAGTAAGTTATTTCCATAGCAATTATATACATATATACATAACAAATTTAAATAAATTTTGGAATAAATCTGTCGACCAAGGCTCCTTGACAGATATATTTCTATTAAAAAAAAAAATACAATTTAGCTGAGAGCATCAAATATACATTATAGTATACATCAGTATACAAAGAGGAAAAACAAATTCATGAACTTTGACACTATCTACATTATTTATGGAGTGGTATTTCTACAAATTTTGTTTGCGTGAATAGATATTTTTTTATTTTATATTTAAATTGAGGAAATACTACCCGAATTTCACAGAGTTTTCAAGTCAGTTGGTAAAGTATTCCATAATTGAGGACCAAAATAAAAGATGCTGTTCCTGAAGAGAGTTGGGTTCGATATGGCGGACAAACTAAATTAACATTATTTTTTCTAGTGCTGTGAATGGTTTCTTGTAAGTTAAAAATGGAAGTTCCCTTTCTGTTTGTAATACTTTTAAAAATGTATAGGTAGAAGAAAACATTTATGGATAGAGTAAAAATTTAGAAGCTTGTGTTCTGAAAATATATTGGCTGTAGAATCAAATTTACCTAAAAGAATATACATCTCAAAAATTGTTTTGTGCTATTTTTAATTTGGGAATGAAGGGGGGCCAAGTACATGCCCATAATGACACACAATATATAAGGTGAGGGTAACACAACGTGTAGTATATACTGATCATAGCTTCGATTGTAAGGTGATTACGTACCTTATATAATATGCCACACATTCGGGATAGTTTGGAATATACATCATTTATCTGCAAGCTCCAATTTTAAATTTTCATCTATATGGACCCCAAGGAATTTTGTATGAGTTACACTTTTAATAATTTCACCCTCTAAGAACAGTGGAGGGAGAGG
Organism: Chionoecetes opilio; assembly: GCA_016584305.1. Classification (NCBI taxonomy): domain Eukaryota; kingdom Metazoa; phylum Arthropoda; class Malacostraca; order Decapoda; family Majidae; genus Chionoecetes; species Chionoecetes opilio. The sequence continues at coordinate 56,477 of JACEEZ010006514.1, forward strand.
ATTGTTTAAGGAACGATTTTGAAAGAGGATATAGTTAGTTTTGGAAGTATTTAAGTTTTAATTTGTTAGTTTTTATCCATTGGGTTAATTAATTCTAGTTCTATAGTTAAACTTCTGTGTAAATTTAGTATATCCCTTTTCCGCTAATAGCAAGTTGGGATCATCAGCATATAGTATATTTGAACTTGGAACTAGCATTTGCAATATCATTATGTAACAAGAAAAAGAATGGTTCAGAATAGATCCCTTGGTAT
>JACEEZ010006515.1:0-10000 GCA_016584305.1 Chionoecetes opilio
CACCCTGAAAGACGTCGGTGCAGACAGTGGGCGATACCAGGGCCTCATATCCGTGGAGCTGCACTGCATTGGAACACCCCTCACGCGAGGAGGTCAGTGGACATTCTGCGTCTCGAAGCCTCGCTGTCGGTGGCTCGAAATCATCCACACGTATACAATAAAAATGAAGCTTCGTAGTGCTTAAAATTTTAGTTCAACTTTCTTAGATCGCATTGTTAAGAAACATAAGAAAATAAGAAAGCTACAAAGGCCGTGAGACCTATACACGTGGTAATTTCTGTTACTTAAACTACCTACATCCACCTTTCATCCCCATCCATGAAATTGTCTAGCTTGCCTTTAAAACTCCTTTTGGGACTCCGCACTAACTACATGACGACTGAGTCCATTCCAACATTTACCACCCTATTTGTGAACCAGTTTTCAGAAATTTTTGGGGTGTTAAGTTCTGTTATCTAAAGGCCAATACACGACCCAAAGGAGGGGCCCTCTCGTCGGCCCTTCTCGGTAACACTCGTGACTCAAGGGAAGAAACAGGAAGCATAGTAGTCCAACACCTTGCCAGTGCCCCTGGGCTCATCCTCCTACAGGCTCTCGGTCACCCCACACCCTTCACCCTTTTTTGACCGCACACCACACTGCACTCTGAACTCCTTATTTCCCAGAGGAGAGAGGGGAGAGGAGGAAGAGAGAGATGTGTGTTTCGTGCTCTGTACTTTTATGTGTGCTTCAAATTTCTTGATGAGTGATTTTTCTTTTATTTTGTAGAGGGGCGCACGATTTTACTTGTGGCTGGGATGGCGTTAGTGGCCACGGTTGAGGTGTGTGTGTGTGTTTTACTAGTCTTGAGATAATGTCTTTCATAGCTGCATAGAAAAACTTGGCAATATACGAACAATCTTTTACGTGTGTCCCCCCCCCCCCCCCTCTCCCTCCGCGCCCTGTGTACAGTGGGCGGGCAGCTGCCACGGCCACGGGCGTCTGATTGACCCGCCCTCCCGCCCCTCGGCCTGGAGGTCGGCTTCGACACGCCCGTCGTTTATGCAGACAACGAAGGTTCTGTGGTGGTTTCACGTAAGTATGTGGTGGTGGTGTTGTTATCATGATTTTTTTTGTTATCATTATCATTTTCATTTATAGATTGTCAAGTGGAGTTTTAGTTTAAAATTTTCACAAGTTATTAGTAAAATAACGGTTGTGTGTGTGTGTGTGGGTGTGTTGTGGTGTGGTTTTTGTGTGTGTGGTGTATGTGTGTGTGTGTGTGTGAGAGAGGGTTGTTTTGTGTGGACATTATATAGTATTTTGCTAAGTGTGGTTTCCATGTGTGTGTCACAGCACCAGTACGAAGACATGGGGGGCAAGTGCGGCATCTGCGGGGACGCCTGGGACGAGGAGCCGCGCCCGCACGAGGGCCCGGGGGTCTGTACGCCACGGGCACCATCGTGAGGACCTACAACCAGGGTCAGGTCTTCCACGTGCGCGTGGACATCACCGCCAAAACCCCATGGGCCACTTCGAGTTCAGGATCTGCCCCAACAACAACCCTGACGTGGCGCCTCCCAGACCCGCCTCAACGAGTGAGTCTCCATCTAGGAGTTATATTAAGAATCACTAGTATAGTCTATTTTTTTTACGAGGCGAAATTCCATTCTATCTTAACCCATTGAGGCCCCCTAACGTAATTTTCATTTTAATTTGGGTAACATTAGACGATTTTTAATGAAGATAAGCAATATTTTATAGATATGACCAGTTTAGATCCTTGTCCACTAGCTTATCTGGTATATTGAGCTATTTTCGTAATCTATGGCTAACAAACGGGACGTTTTTTACATAGCAAAGGAAAGATCTGGGCGTGAAGGGGTTAATGTCTCATGCTTAAAAATTATGCCTAATATTTTTTACCTGATAATATCGCTAACTATGATAAATACAACTGAAAATTTTGAAAAAACTGTAGGTAGTTTTCCCTTCTCCTGGCAATAAATATCAGTCAGTAAGCAGCAAAGGTTCAGGATTTTCGCCTCGTAAAAAACCCCCGAGTATAGTCCTCTTATAATATCCTTGGTCTCTGCCGCGCACTGCGATGCCTTGTACACATTGGCTCCCTTGGCCCCATAGCATGTTTAGTTGTTGTTATGATCTTCAGAGAGAAGCTTAGTCTAGTTTCTAAGCGACATCCTCGAGTTAAATTTTTAGAGAGAAGCTTAGTCTAGTTTCTGAGCGATATCCTTAAGTTATGATCTTTAGAGAGAAATTTAGTTTTGTTTCTAAGCGAAAATCCTTGAGTTATGATCTTTAGAGAGAAGTTCAGTCTAGTTTTAGCGAATCCTTAAATTAAATCTTAGAGAGAAGTTAGTCTAGTTTCTAAGCGACATCCTTGAGTTATGATCTTAGAGAGAAGTTCAGTCTAGTATCAGCGACTCCTTTGAATTACAATATTTAGAGAGAAGTTTAGTTTTAGTTTCTAAGCGACATCCTTTGAGTTACAATTTTAGAGAGAAGTTTAGTCTAGTTTCTAGCGACACTTAAATTATGAATTTTAGAGAATTTTAGTCTATTTTCTAAGCGACATCCTTGAGTTAAAATGATTTAGAGAGAAGTTCAGTCTAGTTTCTAAGCGACATCTTGGAGTTATGATCTTTAGAGAGAAGTTCAGTCTAGTTTCTAAGGACACCCTTGAGTTACAATTTTAGAGAGAAGTTTAGTCTAGTTCTAAGCGACTTTTTTTGGAGTTATGATCTTTAGAGAGAATTTCAGTCTATTTTCTCAGCGACATCCTTGAGTTACAATTTTAGAGAGAATTTTAGTCTAGTTTCTAAGCGACATCTGAGTTATGATCTTTAGAGAGAAGTTCAGTCTAGTTTCTAAGCGACATCCTTGATTACAATATTTAGAGAAAAGTTCAGTCTATTTTCTAAGCGACATCCTTGAGTTAAATTTGAAAAGAAGTTCGTCTAGTTTCTAAGCGACATCCTTGAATTACAAATTTAGAGAGAATTTTAGTCTAGTTTCTAAGCGACACCCTTTGAGTTATATTTTGAGAGAAGTTCAGTCTAGTTTTAAGCGAAATCCTTAAATTACAATTTTTAGAGAGAATTTAGTCTGTTTCTAAGCGAACCCTTTAAGTTATGATCTTTGAGAGAATTTAGTTTTGTTTTTAAGCGACACCCTTGAGTTCAATTTTTAGAGAAAAATTAGTCTTTTTCTAGCGACCATCCTGAGTTATGATCTTTAGGAGGAAGTTCAGCCTATTTTCTAAGCGACATCCTTGAGTTACAATATTTAGAGAGAATTTTAGTCTAGTTTCTAAGCGAATCTTTGAGTTATGATCTTTAGAGAGAAGTTTAGTCTAGTTTCTGAGGGGACATTCCTGAGTCATTATCTTCTCTATGTGTTGGATGTTTTGGGACACACTCTTCCTTTCCTTGAGTAGTTTCCATCATGGCACGTCATTTCTTGTTGTCATCTTTATAATCTATGTTATTGCCCCTGAGTTAGGTTTAGTAGAGCCTTTTTACCATCAGCACTGCGTATAGGAGGTGTAAAAAACGGTCTGCACTACTTTTTCTTCGGTCGATAGAGGTAGTATCAAAGCCTTTATAATTAGGTTCAAATTCTAAAGGCTTTGGGTAGTACAGCCTTGAACGGGAAAACGCCCCGAACGCAGAGGAGTGCAAAATGCTCACTTATCATGTCAAGAGGCATCATAACTATAGGAATAGACTAAAAAGAACAAAAATCCTGAATGCACATTGATTTCCTAATAACGCATTACGAGTTCTTGATCAAACTGACGAGTTGTGTGGAATATAGTCTACGGGTGCGGGAACCCCTTTTTTCAAACGGTGCAAGCGATTTTACTTTGTTTTGTTATACGGTTCCTTCGACCCAGTAGTACAAATAATCATACAGTGTATTTCCCTTGCATCTAGATCAGTTTTACGTATAAGTTCTTAGATTTTATACTGCTGGAAGGAAAATCAAGATGAGAACTCTAAAGTAACTTGTGTGTGTATGTGTGTGTGTGTCTACCACGCGTGTATATGTAGGTCTCACGGCTCTTTATAGCTTCCTTATTTTCTTATGTTTTCTTATATATGGTTTTCATCTGCAGCCCCCCACTCTTCTCGGTTTACGGCACCACTTAAAGCACTACATAACAGTAGTTTAGGGTGCACGAACTCGACTTGAAGCTCCCCGAGGGTCTCACCTGCACCCAATGCGTCTTTTCAGGTAAGAAGTGATCACCACCATCATCACCATTACTACTATATACATGCACATTGCACAACAAGGCTTCCACCACCATCACCACTACTAACAATGTCGTTACCAAAAACCTCTGACAAAGTACCACTCAATTATTTCCATCACAGCTATCACCATCACTACCACCACCATCATAGTCACTACAACTACGCTAATTTTGCCTTCCTGACCAACACCAACACCTCAACCACCACCACGGTCACCGCACGAAGGGTACACACACGCTTCCAACATCACTGCTCTGAGAAAAACAAATCATCGCTTCACACAAAACCACTTCACCATATTATCAGTTTATCGTATATATCCCATCACAAATATTATATACTTAAAAACCCATTCACCACCACCACCATCCCCTTGGCAATCCCGGTCATTTGTATATGCACAACCATAGCAGTAAAGACGTGTGTGGTGTGTGGGGTGTGTGTGTGTGTGTGTGTGTGTGGTGTGTTAACCCTTCACGCTGCAGATCTTTCCTTTGCAATAATGAAATGTGTGTTTTCGAGCCATAAAATTTACGAAAAGTAACTGAATATACCCAATTAGTTAGTGGACAAAGATTTAAACAGGCCCATATCTTTTAAAACATGCTTATAGTCACTAAAATTGTCTAATGGCAGTCAAATTACAATGGAAATTATGTTCTAGGCTCAAGGGTTAACGTAGATGTGTTTTCAGTGGCGCTACGTGGCAGGGAACAACTGGGGCACCTGCGAGGACGGCACCCAGGACGTGGGATGCGGCCCCCAGGAGGAGTTCCGCGCCTGGCAGACGTTGTCATCGCCTCAGGGTCAGTGCCTCCACCAAGGGTCTTGTATTTTCCTTGGCCTCCACACAGCCTGGCTTCCTACACCTCTTATTGCATTCGATTCTCGCATGGTTTCGTTCTCTTTATCATAATTTTCTTTTATCTACTTGCATGAACCCCTTTTTGTGATGTTTATTCACGTGTTTATTAATCAGTTGTACACAGATGGGAAACGGATCTTAAGGACAGATGGCTAACCAAACATGTGCGCGCCTTCACATGATGGGGACGAGTATCAGTAGGTTACCAAGGTCAATACCATAGAATTAATGTGGCCTTGTATTATGTTGTAAGTAACATGATAATGCGAACATGCATTTGTCTGTTGAAGAACCTAGAGGGGTTAAGTTTTAAGAGTTAGAAAAACTTCCAATAATTATTTTAGAATTGCTCAACGCGTCCGAAAAATACGATGTCACCTACAATTACAGGAAAGGGGACCAAAACCACGCCCAGCAACATATATTATAAAACATCAACAATCTATAACTTAACCAAAACGCCATACCTGTCCCAGCCGCCTAGACACCTTGGAGATACCTCTCTATGTAGATACGTGATATCCCGACTGATACTTCAAACTAAACGTAAACTATGTCCTACCTCTAACCCCCCCACCTCCTGGACCGCCCACAGGGAAAAGTCTCTGGATACGTTGCCACGAAAGTTACTTAATTTCAAACTGGACAAACCAAAAGTCCTGCCTCCTAACTGGAGTCTGAACCCACCAGGGACTATTTCTGGATACGTAATTATGAGTGCTATAAGCGAGTCTTTTCTTCTAAATTCACTAAATCGAAACCACACTTCTTCTATATTGCTCCGGGGGACTAGAATAATATATCTAGCTATAATTACTGCAGTACTATACCTAGTATCTACCCACGTTAACGTGTTACACACCTCAACCTCGATATAAAAACGCTCTCAATTATCAACTGAGTCCAAGATTTTCATTCTTCAAACACAACACTGCAATAACACCCATCGTGTATGGACACGCTGCAGGTCAAAAGTCACAGACCCACCAGGTCATGCGTCGTGGTGACCGAGCCCAGCAACTCGCAATGACAAGCCACTATACAACCAAAGGGCATCGCTTATAGCAAGTGCTTTTCAAACATATCCTCTTCGGCTTACACTCTAATAAATGGGGGGTATTATTAAGGGTAGAATTGTTACATGCACCATCACTACCTTTTTAAAACCCATGTCCAGGCTGGAGGGTAGATGCTGCCGATTATACCCTTTATCTACCCTTTTTAGACGAGAGGGTTGGAAAAAAAGGGTTTATATTTGCGTCGACCCGAAAGGGTAATTTGTAAGGGTAGAAAAAGGGTAGCAGTATTTAATCACTACAAATCCCCTTTTTCTACCCTTTTTTTCTAAGAGGGTATGAGCGCTAATAGATTTATTCAAGTTACCCATGATTCAAGCAAGATATTGATTGCGGTGCCCATGCAATTTGTCCGCCTGCTTGTCTCAAAGTATTGGGGAAAAAGCAGGCAATTTTATATTGGCCCAAAATATTTCTACATATTAATTTTTTTCATAGTCCATCCACTAAGGCGTTTATCTTAACATTGATAGGAAGAGAGAGGTAGGCATGTCTAACTTGGAAACCTATTTTTTTAGGAAACTATATTTGCGACAAAAATGTTTTAGTAAATACCCCGTTATTTAAGTCCCCACGAATTAGTTAATCATAAGGTGCACAAAAAAATCTTTGCTTGGGTGAAACTGCAAATTGAACGTAGTGACTCATCTGTCTCCCCCTTTGGGGTATTACTTTGACACTGGACCATAATTCTCTACAAAATTTGTGGATTGCTCTTTTTCCCTTTATTGGGACCTGCATCGTATTCTTTTTTTATATTGCCGCGGACACTTTTTTAAAAGTGATTGGCATAGGGTTAGGAGGTTAAACGTGGTACTAGGTTAGATTAGGTCCTAATCTAACCTAATCCCACGTTTGTAATCATAAGGAGATTAGAATGTGGGTTAGATTAGTTATTTTCCCTTCTAACGTCGTAAAGTGTCCACGGCAAAGCAAAAACACAGGCGATGTAAGTGACCAACTTTGCGACCTATAGACTATAGTAGGTCAAAAGAAGAGTAAGGCACAAGTAAACAAGACCCTCTCTCCTTACAAAACAACAAAAAATGTCTGCGAAAGTACTGATGTGTGACTGAAACTCACAGAGCGAAGTTGCCTCAGCATCCATTAAGGTACACCGAAACTATACCCCCCAATTGTGTAGAGGATTATGAGCCAATAGTAAAACATAAAATATCTCGACTTATCAAGGATTTCCGTCGTGTCTCAGTGCACATGTGTCTTTTTACTAAATACAGTGATCTTGCCTTATTCCAGGACGTATGGCGGCCAGATTCGACGACCACCTCAGCAAGTGGAGGGGGCACAGACTGACAGGACTACTACCAGGCACCCCACGAGACCAACCACCACCCCCAGGCACCCCACGAGACCAACCACCACCCCAGGCACCCACGAGACCAACCACCAACCACCACGCGGAGACCAACCACCTGCGCCCCACCACGAAGCCCCAGGGGTCGGGAAAGGCTGCAGGGCGCGTGGGCGCGTGGCAGAAGATTCCGGGGATGGATACTTGGTGTGTGAGGAACTGCAACCACACACCGCGCTTCTGCCCGCCTCGCACTGCAAATGCTACTAGTTCCTCCTCCTGGAACCCTCGCCGTCATCCCTTCACAGACATTCCCTAGGGCTTAATTCCTCTGATTTGGCGCCTCTGTGAAGATTATTGAAGATGTGACATTCCAGGGATGGGATTTGTTATGCGAATTCCAGGTGTTTCCTTGGCATATGATTCTATTTCATTATCTTAAATAGACTCAAAGTATCAAGTAAGTCAAGTAAGATGGAGTACCGAGGCATCGAGCGTTGCTGCTTGCGATGCTTCAATCACATCTTAGGCTCGAGTCTGGTTTCATTCCACTTAATAGACTACCTTAGTGAGCTCGATTGTCATCTGGTGGCCGTCTGGGAACTACACGCGGAGCTAGAATGGCGGGTTCGGGTGTCGGGCTCGACTTATTTCTATTATTCCCTACCAAACCAGCTACAATTAAGTGTTGTCATGGTTAACATAGCTTATGCAAAATGGAAATATACGAGTTTTACATTATCATGGCGTTATAATGAGGATTGTTGGCAAAATAGAAGCATTTCGATCACAGGTGTCCTACAACATTCTAACTAAATACTGTAAAGGAATGCTTCAAGGCGGGTGTATGGGTTAATATTACCTTCTTTTTGCATACATGGAGGTAATATTAACCCTTGCACCCGCCTTGAAGCATTATTTGCAGTATTTAGTAGAATGTTGTAGGACACCTGTGATCGAATGCTTCTATTTTGCCAACAATCCTCATTTATAACGCCATGAATAATGTAAAACTCGTATATTTCCATTTTGCATAAGCCTATGTTAACCATGACAACACTTAATTGTAGCTGGTTTGGTAGGGAATAATAGAAAATAAGTCGAGCCGACACCCCGAGACCCGCCATTTCTAGCTCCGCGTGTAGTTCCCAGACGGCCACCAGATGACAGATCGAGCTCACTAAGGTAGTCTATTACGGGCATCCAAGGAGGAGAGAAATGTGCACAGAGATGACTTTTTTGATGTTACATGGAGGATGTTTCCCATGCAAACAGTAGATAGGGTGAAGTAGACCTGGCCTGGCATGGGAAGCGGAGTGTTTGCTTCATACAAAATTATATATTTAAACACTGAAGCAAGAACATGTCCGAACGCTCTTAAAACTGCTTCACTAATAACCATACATCCCCAACGCTTATCACAGCTATAACAAAGTATATACACAGACCAGACATACAGACAGGCAGGCAGACTGACATAAACGTAGACTGCACCACATCGTGACCTCCATAGTGCAAAATCACACACACACACACAACACACACACCAAAATGCACGTACACAAAAACCCCACACACACACACACACACCACACACACACACACACTAGATAGTATTATATATCATTATTACTAGATATTTATGCATAATGTTATTCAGACATTATTTATTGCTACTGTTATATAGCTCATAAGTGCATATAAAGAAAGGAGATGGATCTAGTACCTCCAAGGACTCCCGGGATAACCATCTCCCTGCTTGTTTCATCAAGTGACTAGTCAATTGAATAAATATTACTGGACTAGACGGCGCACTACACATGGGAGTTTCTTATACCCGCGTATTCCTTTAAAATGGTGTGATCATCTGATAGGTGGGGAAAAGGGGAAGAGGTGGTGGGGAAGTTGGGGCATATGGGGAGCATGCTGACATTGGGCAGGGAGGGAAAACAAATCATGATACAGGAAACAATCATCATGGAAAATTATCATGGAAACAGATCATGACACTACGTACCGATAAGACTAGGTACACTGTACATGTAAAGCAGAGCAGAGTGCTGGGCATCATGAACGAAGACCCACTTCCGCAAACGCGCACCCATTTAAAGTCATTGCATCCTACAACTGCTCATTCACTAACTGCATTAAATTGCGGTTCCAAAGTAAGGCAAAACGAAGAAATTTGCATCACCCTTAGAACACATTTTAAACTCTTGAAGGACTTTTTTTAAGGTTGCCCCGTGCGACACGGCGGCTCCGTGAGCGCCCATGTCGCAGGTTTTCAGCCTGCTGCGACTAGAGTGGCGCAACCCGACTCGAACTCGAAGGAACCCTTAAAATCAAGTTTGTTGCGACCTTCGCCCTTTGTTTTGTTCTCAGGGACCTTTCGCCTCTGGAGCCCACATTTGCCGGTCGCTTTTTCCTCTGTTATCCCATAGTGTCGGGAATAGAGTCGCAGCCTGTTCTGGACTTGTTCCGACTGGCA
>JACEEZ010006515.1:15000-16968 GCA_016584305.1 Chionoecetes opilio
AAGCCCACAGATGTGAGGCAATGGAGAAGTTTCCTGACAGGAATAACTAACAAAACCAGTCTGATTAGCTTCATTGTCAGTGAATGGAAGGAAGCCAGTGTACAGGGAGAAACTACATGAGAAGATTCTGTATACAACTGTAGATGAAAAAGGGCTACAAAAATACATCACGGGGCAGTGAAGAGGTACCAGATCTCCAGTGCCCGCAGGAAGAAGCAGATGGGGCCTACTTTTCCATGCTGTCCAGCTGCTAGACAGGGCACCAGGCTGTTGTGATATGCGCAGAGGATACGATGTTTTTTATCTGTGTTTGGCATTCCATGACAAAGATAGGGGCCCCGTTATTCCAAGAAATGTGGAAACTAGAAAACCCGAACTAGATTAGTGACATCGGGAAAGTCGCTGCCACTATCGGCATAGATGTCTGCAGAGCTCTTATTGGTATACATGCATACACTGGATGTGGACACTACCAGTGCTTTCGCAGGTAAAGGGAAGGCAAGTGCTCTAAAATTCGTGACCAACAACAGGGAAATCAGAAAACACATTTACACAGTTGGGCCCCGGAAAAGGGACCTCTCCTCAGAAACTGATGGACAAACTAGAGTGTTTCACATGTCTCCTCTATGTTTCCCCAAAGCAGCATTCACTAAGGTTTAATAATCTCAGGTACCACTTGTTTTGTTGTTTAAAAAAGGTGAGATAGAGAGTCATCAGCTTCCACCCTGCAGGGACTGCTTAGTCAAACATGCACAAAGGGCAAACTACCAGGCTGGAATATGGGAGAAGATGTCTTGAGCAAGACCCAGGTGTACCAGTCCCATTGGCAGAGGGATGGAAAATTGGGCATGGGTGTAGCTGAGGAATTAAAGGTAGTGGATTGGATGGATGGTCGGCCAGCACCTGAGGCTATCTTGGCCCTACTGGCCTGCAAATGTTCAAGGATGTGTACACTGCCAAAGTTTTGTCTGTCTGGCAAATGGACTTTAAATGCACTGATATGTGCAAACTGTTCAGACTGCGAGAATCGTTTATCAGATGATGAGGAGAGCACGGACGAAGACGGACGATGTTGATGATTAATTTCATAAAAGGGGGTGTTCAAAGTTTTAGGTAATTTTGCGTAGTTATGTACATATATACATATATACATTATACATATGTACATAATATGTATATAAATATATCCCATTGAATTGGTATATGTATTTAAAAGCGGATTCTAAATACATTTTTATACTTGATTTATCTTCCCGATTTACCACGTTTAGAAAATTGCCCTAGGCCAGGGGAAAAGTGGTTTTTTCCCCCAGAGGAAAAAACCGATTTGGGGGACAAATATCGAAGCTAGGGGAAAAAATAAGCATACCCTTGGAAATCACCAGGAAAAGCTCTACATGATAGGCCCATAAAACGAAAAATTTTAAAAAATTTTATAATTATTGGGTGTATTTTGGCGGCCATTTTGGAAAAAAGGGAGATAACTCATAAAAGCTGCCACCCCCCCAATGCTATCACATGTTTTCTAACTTAGGCATTTATACCTTCTCAAAAAACACTCTTAGCATTCTCGCCCTAATTTGATACCCGGGGAGCAAAATTTCGGACCGGGGCTGACCGACTAAGGGGCTTTATCCACCCATGTATGGAGTAGCTATGTCTCACAATTTTTTTTTTTTTTTTTTTTTTTTGCCATCACAAGGAACTGGCCAAGGCACAACCAAAATGGGTAACACAAAGCCCGCTTAGTTTTCCAGTCCCTATAAAGAAACAGTAAGAGAATAAATAAAAACAGAGGGGTAGGCCAATTTAGTTCGGGAGGTGTCTTTTTATCTTCTTTGAAAGATTTAAGCATAGGAATGGAAAAATAGAAACAGGAAGAGGTTCCCGAGTTACCGTGAAGGGATGAAAAGAGTAAAGTACAAAGGAATAAAACTTGATAAGGAAGAGGACAGAATTTTAAATGAA
>JACEEZ010006516.1:0-52088 GCA_016584305.1 Chionoecetes opilio
GAAAATCATGAAATCAGGAAGTCGTAATACCAAATGAGTTATGGACAAGGATACTAACAATCATATCTATAAAAGTGTTTATATTGCACTAAAAAGCGTCTAAAGGTCAATACAATAGAAATGACGTTCTGGGCCTGAAGGGGTTAAGTTGTAGAATGCCCCGCGCTAGATTTGCCCCCAGCATTAGGCCCAGTTACGCACTACAGTCAGCGGGGAAGACGACCAGGGCAGACATTCAGAAAGAGTTAAAGGGCACAGTGTTTAGCTTAACTAACTTCCTCTATTTGTACACCCGGAAGTCGCGGGATTCTGGTACGAGTATATGGCAGTGGCGCTACGGGTCACATGGGTGATCTTTTCCCTTGATAATCTCTCTATTCGTAACTGGTCTTCCTACCATTTGGGGAAGCAACCACCCCGGGAGGCGGGTCACAAACCCCGGCTAACACCCGATACCCATCACGGCTGGATGGACAAGGGCTTGGGGTTTTATTAGAAAAGGGAGCCATTATGCCTTCAGTCTGATGCGTGGCGGTTAGTGGCAGCTACCCACCGGCTGGTGAAGCGAGGTGGTCTCGGTCAGGTCTCGGTGAGGTGCCGCCGTTCACCACTCGTCGCCCATCACCCCATAATAAACTCACAACGAGCGTAGGAGATAGTTTTAAAGGCCTAATTTCATTTGTATATTTGCCCTGTTCAGTTCTTGAGTCCGAAAACATCATATATACTCAATTTATAGTATTTTTATGTATATTGCGTGCTCTACAACTGCCTAGAGGCAGTTGCCTGGTTTTGACAGCTCAACGTCTTTAAATACGTCATCAATCTGCCCGCAGAATGCCAAAAGTTGCCCAAAACAGCTGTTGGAAGTCGCTAGGTCGTGAAGACCGGAAGTTAGCCTCTCTGATGTAGCCCCTGTGAGCTTCTCGTGCCGCTGATAAACATGAAACACCATGATGGCTAAAAGACCATAAGACTAAAGTAATTTCACGACTATTACAATATTCACTATTTGCTGAAACAACATCTTGGGAAATTAATGTACCGTCAACAACACTATAGTCGCCACTGCATTAATGTCACCAGGCGCCATATATTACGAATTTTAGCATCACTACAGACTATAGTCTATTCACTTAAGCTGGATTCTTGGGAGCTGCTCGCTGCCTAGCCGAGTTTGTAAGGACGTCGCTGATTGGCTGATAGACTTGGGCTGGGTGTGATGGTGGTGGTAACTTGCCTCGTCGCAACCCAAACCCTTGCGTTGCCTCAAAAAATATTCATATTTCTTTGCTTAACTCACTTCTTACACAAGATAGGCCTATTTTGTTGCATCAGTGAATCAGGCAGTGATTGGTCAACAATAACACGCTATTCGTAACTCAATAGGGTAAAATAAAGTCATGACTGAGTATCACAAGAGTAGGCGGATTTTCAGGTTTCAATGCATTGAAATGTTGTACTCCTACCCGATATTTACCAAGCTACCAGATAATATTTAGGTTTAAACTGAGCCTACCATCGTGTTCATAATACATTGCTGCATATCATGAGCATAAAAAAATTTACAGTAAGACTACATTAATATTAAGATAATTGAAGGAAAGTAAATAGTGTATAAACATTTTTTCTTGCTTATTTTGCTTAACTCACTGTAACTCCATCAGTTTTTGGTTCGCATTTAATTTTTCAAGCACTGTTTCAAAATCCTTATACTTTTCCGCTTCCTTTGGTATGTAGCACGTACCAATAAGGAAAAGTGTAGGTAGTCAAAATGGCTAAGAAAGTTAGACTACTACTGCAAACTGGCACAGTGACGGGTGAGCATTGCTCCCTATACAGGAGAGATGAGTTCTCGGGAGAGCTATCAGAGGCTCCACCTGTCACGGCACCAGTTTGAAACAGTTTTACTTTCTTAACCATTTTGACCACCTACTCTTTTTTTTATTCGTACGTGCTACATATCAAAGGAAGCGGAAAAGTATGGGGATTTTGAAACAGTGCTTGAAAATTTAATGCGACCAAAACTGATGCAGTTACAGCGAGTTGAAGCAAAATAAGCAAGAAAAAATGTTTATACACTATTTTACTTTCCTTCAATTATCTTAATATTAGTGTAGTCTTACTGTAATTTTTTTATGCTCAAGATATGCAACAATGTATTATGAACACGATGGTAGGCGCAGATTTCATAAATATCATCTGGTAGCTTGGTAATATAGGGTAGGAGTACAACATTTCAATGCAGTGAAAACCTAAAAATCCGCCTACTCTTGTGATACTCAGTCATGACTTTATTTTTTACCCTATTGAGTTATGAATGGCGTGTTATTGTTGACCAATCACTGCCTGATTCACTGATGCAAACAAAATAGGCCTATCTTGTGTAAGAGATGAGTAAAGCAAAGAAATATGAATATTTTTCTTAGGCAACGCAAGGGTTTTGGGAGCAGCAAGGCAAGTACCACCACCATCACCACCCAGCCCAAGTCTATCAGCCAATCAGCGACGTCCTTACAAACTCGGGTAGGCATCGAGCAGCTCCCAGCCCAGGAATCCAGCTTAAGTGAATAGACTATAGTGATGGACCGAATGTCTATTTTCCGTATTCGCGAATGCGAATGCGAATGCGAATATTTGGTTTTAATATTCACGAAAGCGAATGCGAATTGCGAATATTACATAATATTTCAAGTAATACACTATTTTTGATATCATACAGGTAACTGACATATTTTGTATTTTGTAGAGTTCAGCTAAAAATATGAGTCTAAAGTAAATTCCATTCAATTTTCTATGGACCCATTCTACACGAATACTTACATGATATATCTTACATGAATAATAATTAACACTTTTATCATCACCAAGGAATGCAAAAACAAAAAAGGCCAGTAATAGGATACAGCCTCATGAGCATATTAATAAAAAATACATTTAAATAAAATGTTCTACTTTAGGCTGATGGGATGATAATATCCCCCTTAAATTGCTTAGAAATATGATACAAAACTAAATGAAAATATTAATGCTCTTAGCCTCTTGGGAACTTAAATAATCCAAATAATATTCTGGACATACTGTACTAAGCCAGAAAAGGAAAGAATCGAATAACTAACTAAATAATATCATCACTACTACTTAATACTAAACTACATGCATACTAAAATATTATCATCACTCGAATCATCTGTCATGGTATTTGTAGATATCTGAAGTCCTCATGTTGACTAGTTTATCATTTACAGCAAAAATGAAAACATTCCGGCCTTCAAATTACCGCTGAATGCAGAAGTCCAAACTAGAGTCTCTGGTTGAGAGGTTTGTTCTTAGTTTGTTTTTAAAATTGTTTACAGATGAAATATCATTTCGCTGTGGCACTAGAATGCGGAAGGACGCAATAGCCCGAAAACAAAACTTGGACAAATTTGGAAACATGGGGTTTCATCACCACTCTTTATTTCTCTAACTGTCTCCCAAGAAGCCTCAACATCATGATTTCTGAATCGCAAGATCAGTGTTTCTTAGATACTCTCCATTCTTTGTCAAGGTATTTATTTGTCAGGACCTAAAATTCCAGAGAAACTTACATAAGCCAATGGACCAATGGAGACCACATTTCTTGAATTACCTTCTTTGGGATCAATGAAGCTAAAATAACTTTTTCCCTTGCCGTCGGTTAACCAGTTTTCTTTTAACTTCATATAATATTATTTTAAGCGATAAAATACATATTTTTTTCAGAAGCTCAAAAGTCCCCAAATTCGAAGAGTGAATGTCCCCATGTCCCCATCAGGCCCCAGGAAATCCCCAAATATAGGGAAATCCCCAAATCTGGCAACTGCTGAAGGTTTGGTAGCGCGGCGCGCCGCGGGGTATTGCCAATTCAAACATCATATTTGGTCCAAATAAGAAGAAACCATGAAAAGTCCCTAAAAGGTCCCTACGTACAATCCAATATCCCCGCGCCTGTCCCTACATGAAATAAAAACAACATGTTAAAACAAGCAAAATGCACATTAACGTGGTTTTTTACTAGTGCAATTTTGGGACCAGATTAATGACGATCATAAAATTTTTATATTATTATAACAAGTTAAAAAACATTGGCCCTGCCCTAATATTCTCACTTACTAGTACCATGTGGAATAGACTATACAGTGAAGGAAATGGTAATAATGGTGTACCATGTTCATTCATTGTACAATATTGAGATGAAGGAAATGGGCGAAATGGGTACAACCTGCTAGTCATTCTACAATTTGTATTATAATTGCACGGAGACAATTAAGGGTGGTTCCAGAACCTGAAGTTGCTACATGAACACGCTAAGTGACTACCTTCAAGCCCTTCAGATCTGAAGCGGTTGTTTTCTTGGCGGAGACTCGTCTTCTTGAGAGTTCGCCTTTTTCTTTCAGATTTTTTCAGCTTTCCTTGCACCCAGTCTTTTCCAGTGTCTAATATTTTCTAAAGTCAACTACGGAGGTAGAGTGACTGATCCCCACAAACGATTAAACAGCTGATGTTCGATGTGTAAGGCCGTGTCACATGAACGATATTTCCAGCATCTTTTGGTTATTTTGCCTACCAAAAGATGCCCGTAGTGGGTGGCAAAAAGTGGCGGTTGTCACACGGAGTTCGGCTACGAGATCTTCCTGACCAGAGTAGGCTAAAATCTGTATTATTCTATCTAGCTACTCTGCTTCTACTGGCATCGATCAAATATCCTTCCCTCTTCACAGCTTGTCTCTTGATAAACATAATAAACTACTGAAAACTTTACTGGCCACTTACTAAATTCAGAACAAAACAAACATGTAATATTATCCCCGTTTTGTAGTAAAGACCACACGGCAGCCTATTACAATAAGCGTTTTTATAAACACTTCCCGTCCATAACTTACTCATCACAACTCAAAACTTAACTATTTAATATCTAAATAATACGATTAAAAATATATAAAAGAACACGCATGTACCATATCATGCAACGTGTCTTGTATATATAGGTTAAAAACCTATTATATTTAATCCTACCCTACTCTGCCAAACACTTTATTTTCCTCTCTCATTCTCTTATTTTTTTCCTCTCCATCTACTACTATAATATAATTACTATTACAAAATGCAAATTGATTTTACAGCTCTATTCCCTATATTACAGCATTATTTTCCCTAAACATAATCACATAGAGATGCTACAAACAACTTGACCACCAAGAATTGGTTCATTCTCTTATTTCACTGAAAGGTGTAAAAAGTGTCCGTGGACATGGCCTTAGCTGATCTATCCCTAAATACGGCTAAATAAATATGGCTCCATAAATACGCGTCTGAGATACGTGCTTCCTGCAGGTTTATTTCTTGTTTTCATCGAAGAAAAGCCAAAAAAGTGGAAGAGACTTTATCAATGATATAAAGTTAAATCACATTTTTATATTATTTTAATTATTGGTTGATTTATTAGCATTTTTGTTTAATTTTCATAGTTTTTTTATTATAAGTTGTTGATGAAATTGTCAAAAATCCTACCGTTCTTAAGTAATTTTGCCTGGGCGCCTCCCTAGTCTCTAGGCCCTTAAAAAACATGTCAAAGTCACCTACGTTTACGGGGACATGTCCCTTACGGTTGGCAACACTGCCCTTACGCCCAGACCACTTCACTTTGCAATAAAAAAATCGGTTTGTTTTTAGTCATAAAAACTCAGGAAAAAAGTAACTGAATATACCAAATGAGTAGTGGACAAGGATACTAAACACCTCAACAAGCCTAAAACAAGAGACCTCAGCAGTCTGGGTTCTCAGCTGGTAAGTCAACAACGGACCGTATCCTAGCGCTTCGTGTCCTATGGAACTCCGCACGTGAATTTTGACAGTAGTGTAGGAGATAGCAGAAAAAATCGTGGCCAACATGCATCGTAAGTCTACGCACCCAGCAAGCAATCAAACTTGTCACAACTTGTTACTCTACATGGCTACATAATCAAATCTCGCCCGATTGAGCCAATCTAGAAAAAAAAAATCCAAGCACGGCGGCCATTTTTCAACGAATGGCCGCCAACATATGCCTCCCGAACGTTGAACGTTTTGCTGTAGAAGTATTGGTCGTTGTCCGATTTGCCTAATCTAGGTGTGGTCTTTTCTATGTTTTCAAGCCTGCTGACAGTGGATTTCCCCTGCATTATAAGCACACTGACCAAAGATTTTTTATCACTAGTACACATTTGTTATGCAATTTTCAACGTTACATGGCTTGAGGTGTAGGGGTGTCAGGGGTGTTAGATGTTAGAGGTAGTACCTTTGTTTTAGCAGCGTCAGCCAGCATCCATTGCATGGACTACTGGCACTGGTCCGCAACCAACTGGCCCAACTCTCACTCTATGGCTCCACAGAAGCTGCTAGCTCTAGAAGCGCCAAGTGTAAAACATCCCAAACAGAGAACCAAATGGGAGATGCAATCCTCATTGATGGCTCCAGCACTTATCAATGCCTTACACGCTACCTACTTCAATGACATTTGTGACTATGCGAAATCGAAAGACATCCAATTGTTTTCCAAATCGGTTTTGGAATATCCTTGGTGGCCAGGTACTAGCGGAGTGGAGTAGTCTTCTGATGGTACAAGAAGTCAAGTCAGAAATCCGAGACGAGGTCGAAAAAGGGGCAAGGAATCAGAAGAAAAAGATGACAGGGAACAGAGTAAGACACCAGGTAACTGGCAAAGCTTCCTTCGGAAGCCACAGCAACAAGACTGAAGCTGTTGCATTCCTTGCGGAACAATATGTGTGACGCAGAGACGACAAGCACAGTCATCGTCACAAAAGGCAGGAAGATGCCATCAGCAACACAAGGAAGTCTATGGATTGCTGTGTCCCATGTTGCATGAAGGAAGACTGACAGTCGAATATTTGGTACACGCCAGGATACAACGACTTATGGGAGCAAGTCCATTATCATTAAGGCTAATGACACGGAAGTGCTAGTCATAAGCAATATCTGTACTGCCATCCATACCAGGAACACTAGGTCTTGAGAAAATAGTGGGATTGCCTTTGGACAAGGACGCCAAGATGCGAACAGGATTACAGTCCATGAGGGTAGTTTCTGCAATAGGGTTTATGAAGAAAGCCTAGAGGGGATCCCCTACTCAATGCGTTCACTGGATGGGCAGTCGTGTCTGCCTTCCGTGGGGGAAACGCGAAAGAAATCTGTCATGGCAAGGATTGGAAACTTATTTGATGATTGTTTCTGAAAACATCACCTAATCTCAGGCCAAGCATCCAAAATGATTCGTGATCTGACCTTGCACGAGGCTGGAGAAGATTCGTTGTCCTCAATGTACGACAGATCAAGCGCAGCCCACTGGTGTGGACGAAAGCAAGGACCTAGAATCTCTTTGCCCGCAAGCAGAGGCCGTTACAACTCCAATTCCACCAACACAGGCAGCCCTCAGAGAACATGCAAAAAAGCGTGCGGCCTACTCAGGCTGGGGACCAGGGCAAACAATCTCCAATCCAGACACGAAGCAGTCCCGCTGATGGGGGTGGGACACAGAAAGGGAGAGACATGGCATGATATGTTGGTGACAACACTAACCCCCTATTGCACAGCGAGCTGTCGGGAACTGACGAAAAGTGTTCCTGTCAAAGAAAGCGTTGCAAAAGGAACAGATAGACCAACGTGCTTTCAGTCAGACGCTCCCTTGCACATCACTTGCAGCTGCATATGGAACAGTAGCAGCTGGGAGGGGTGACCAGTGGCGTGGTATGCATAACTTTGAACACTTTCCTAGCCGGGGCAAAGGGGCCTTAAGTAATGAAAAAACAGACAACCTGGTGAGCCCTCTTGAAAAAATATGACGTCCAGGGCTTTATAAACAGCGGAAAATCCCACTTAAGGGGGGCCCCCCCCCAGGGGGGGGGCTTTAGAAAAACATAGGAATCATACCTAGATCATGAAATCAGGACAACTACAAACTCTACTGCTAAGCAAAAACGTCAACTTCGGGCGGCTAATTCTGGCGGCCATATTGAAAATATGGCCGCATCTTGGATTTTTCAATTGGCAATCGGGCAGATTTGAATTAGTATCTACTTGGCGAAAACAAAGGTGCACCAAATTTGATGCGTTGTTCATGATTTGCACGATTCCTCTCAAAAATTGCTTTTATCCTGCCCCACTATTTATATCATGTTTTACTACTTGTAGCGCCTTACAGGCTTTATCCATTCCTTGAGGCCTCCGAGGTGGTTGGCCTCAATAGTTATTTCTAGAAGGCTGAGAATGGCTGGCCAATTGGGGGGCCCCCCCGGGCGTGTCGCAGGCTGAGATTGTCTGAGAGTGGACCACTTCCTCACATCTGCTGTCTGTAATTCCAGAGAACTTCAACTCGATAAATGCAGTGGTCGCGGGCAGATTCTAACTCAAAAGGTTGGTTCTACTGTGTTTCCCTCCGACTCAGATCTTTCGTAAGATCAATTTCGCGATAAATCTTGATGCACCGCATATCTGATAATACCAAACACATTATAGTTCATTCTGTTGTTCTACTAAGTGTATATGGAATGCACGTGACATTACGATGGAACGTCTCTAAAACCTATATAGCAATTTATGCAAATACCGCGCCTCGAGTATTCAAAGCTTAATATATTTTTTACATGTACTTTGTAGCATGCTTTACTTGGGTGGCAATGTTCACACTGTTATCTTACGACACGTACGCTTCGTCTGGCAAAGCTTGTCAAAAATACATAAGCAAATGACTTGGACAAAAGAATGACATATTAGAATGCCGAAATCGTACAGGAGCGCGGCGACAAAGTAGGTTATTAATTGTGGAGGCGGCATGCCGCGCTTGTGGCGGGGAAAAATGTCGAATCAAAACATTTTCGACTTACCGACGTCGAATTCATTGCACATCCAGGCTTTCTATCTGATTGATACACCCATAAATAACAGCGAAAATATGACTGGCAGGTATATCAGTCAATCATTGGGGGCATACGCCGGGGGGCGCGTCGCATCGCCCACCTACGACGCCACTCCCGGGGGTCACCACACGCGAGTTCCCATGCAGGCTCCTTTTCCCCTACACAAGCAACTCTCGCGACAAAGAGACATCAACTTGCCCCAAGCCACGACGGCTTGTGGAGCCGCCCCCTTGGCCTCCTCCACGCCGGATTGTATCTTACAGATACAACCCGATGAGGAAGGATCGGTTGCAGGGTAGCGTGCCACATGCCCATATCGAGCCGAAACTTGGACCGCTGACGGTCTACGCAGGCTAAATAGGCCTCGATTCAGTCTCACGGTTTCCATTGGATTCGGTTCGAAGGACACTTTTGTACCAAAGGCATTGATTCATCTCTTCAAGTAAATATTTAGTGTCTAGTCCACAAACCATAGAGTAGACAGGGATCACAAGCGGATTTGAACGATCCGGATCTTTGTCCTCCGGCACAGGTTACCGACAACGCCAAATACTCCCGCTCGAGCGAGTCCATAAACACCGTGGGCTATGCCAATCCTTCCCCCCCCCCCGTAAAGACTTCTGACGCTGCACCCGCCCGTCATTATGGAGATGCGCTACCAAGGTATGTAAAACTTTCCAAAATCTCAATGTCCTCGAACACGCATAGAACAGACTGTACTGCTTCATCTAGTAAGACTCCAAACACCTGGACCTTGGTTCTGAGCCAGGAGAGACCTCAAGTCCCAAAGGCTTTGCCTCCTCGTGCAGCGCTCGAGAGCCATCACCGGACCTCCAGCGACTCAGCAAATTACTGCATCATCGGCAAAAACACAAGATCAGTGATCTTGGTGTTGCCGACGGATGCTCCACAACCCACTTTGATCAAAAAACCTTTGTCCAATACCCACTCCATACTAAAGCGTTGAAAAAGGATGGGGCAAGGGCGCACCCCTTGCCTCAACTACTGTAATTCACCAGGAGAACGAAGCCGGATACACCTGCCCCACCACTTCCACAGACACTCTCAGTCCCAGAATACAGGACCAGTTACAAACCAATCAGTCCCTGCAGGAATCCCCTCGAAGTTGCAGAAGATCCCAGAGTGACTCACGATGCACTTGAGTCAACTGCCTTTTGAGATCAACACAGGCTGGCCAAGGCATCCCCTGTCGAAAACTCACAGTCGGCGTTCCACCAGGCGACACGAACAACGCTAGATACGGTCCGTTGTGGACTTACCAGGCGTGAACCCAGACTTGCTGAGGTCCTCTGATGCGCACCAGATGGCTGTCGAATCCGTGTCAGCAATAGATGGGCCAAGCAACCTGCCATGGTACGCTAGGCAGTGCTAATACCGCGGTAATTGTGCAGTCGCTGACGGGTCCCCACTTTCCATTTCCAGATAGGGACGACCAGCCCCCTTTTCCAGTCAGGAGGAATGGTACCTTGATTGCACACACGGCAGTCAGGACAGCATGCAATCCGTGGATTCATGGCCTTCACCCACAGCTTTGAGGCAGCTCCGCACGTGATATTACAAACACAGCTGCCTTCCAACCCTCAACTGTGCTACAAGCCCTATTGACTTCGTCAAAGAGAGGAGTGCGTATTTCGTCACAATGGCGAGGACCCCTGTGCATCCAATGAATTTAACCAGTGGTGTGAAGCTGCCAGTTGGAGGGTCCACCGTGAACAAATGCCCACAAGTACTCAGTTCCCAACCGAGCCAATCGCCCATGGCATGTCCGACACGCGGCGGCCACCATCTTGCTGTTCGAATAGCACATCGGCCCGAGAAGGAGACTTGGAACGGGCCTTCTTCAGGGCTCGGTAGGCGGGTCGGAGGTCATTAGCACGTTCAATGACCCTTCGTACATCCGCAAGTCGAGACTCCTGACATACCTCTCCTTGTCTCTCCCCAGGAGGGTTCTTATAGTCGGCGTGAAAAGAGCCCCTGTGCTAGGTATAGTTCACTTCTAAATAATTCGTTATATTGACTATATAATATCAGAGTAAAATTTACCTCACGCCTCCTAAACTATAACCTTCTGGTTAGTTGGCTTAATATATGTTGGACAGAATCAGGGCTTCTATAACATATAATTAGAAGCAGAAAATCACGGGTTCTTAATATTAAACATTGTGTGTTTTCTAAGTGCAGTGGAAAAGCCCATTATATTTGTTTTCCAGTAGAACCAACTTATTACCAAATTGGAAGTTAAAACTGCCACGTCACCATGGCATTTTGGAATTGCGTTCTCTCAGAATTAATTGAGGCTTAGCTTCACCTGGTGCCCTCTGCCGACAACTTGCAGTCCGCGAGGTTGAGGTTAATGGGCAGCCAGGTGGGGTGTCTTCGGCTTAATCGAACGCAGGGACAAAAAAATAGCTACCTGGCGAGTCTTGAACTAGATACCACTGGCCGAAAAAAAAATAACAACTTGCAAACGTGCCACATATAAAGATACTAAAGGAATAGAGACCCCATGGACTCAAGATTTAAGATCACGCATGATGAATTACAGCATGACAAAAGGATAAAACCTTATTTCTTTTTTTCAATTTTATAATGATTTACCTTCAAGGTCACTGTTCACAGTCTGGTTCAACTTTGTCTTCTTAGTAGACATGCAAGGGACAGTCACGTTCTCCGGGGACATGGTCTTATTCAAACTGGATGGGTTCGGAAGACTGACCGCCGTAAGAAATACGTGTCCACTTCATTCCAAAGGACAAAGGACATGACACAGAGTAAGTAAGTCAGAGACAGAGGCTGCCAATGTTTGACGATGTCTATATTGTCGGCCACGTACACGCAATCGTCCATCGGGTACTATTACCTACATTCTTAGCGTACTGATTATATATGAAAGTGTTAATCGATACAAGACAGGAGTCCGAGTGTCTGAAGTGTACTTGTACTGATCGCTAGCGGATGCTGAAAAACGTACTGCCACCTCTTTCAGATGACATTATGCTCGACCCCAAGCAGGCCACAGCAGTCCCCATAATGAATGATCGTGCGAAGAGTCTTGACTACTCTGGAAACCACGTGACGTAAACACATTTCACTCAACGGCTCAACCGGAAACAAACACGCTTCGGGCAGCACTTCACTCATATGCGGCAGCACCCGCAAGTAACAGAAACACAGGAGAGAGAAAGAGAAGGCGAGACGCTTTACAGGGGCGCTCACTAACTCACGCAACACCTTTCACGAGTGTCTGTTTCGATTCCACACACCCAGGGATGTGTTTTAGCACAGTAGCCTTGTCACACGACGTTAATCTGTTACCGGCTTGGCTATTAGACCATTAGTTTCATTGATGGCCGTTACTCTAACGAACAGCCGTTACATTTTTTATTTTATTCAATGTAATAAACCTCACAAAGTGTTCACATATATATACAATAAAATAATTTTGTAGTATATTTGTCTTCAGCGCGAATACCTTGGCACTAAGATACTTATAACATACGTAAGAACCGCCGACCACGTTAAGCCCATAACAACCACTTTATTATGACGTGTCACCTCGGGACAACGCAAGTAAGTTACCAGCCCCGTCAAGAGGGAGGTCATCCGGCAAGTCACCCCTCACACAGGTAGTCAAAACCAGTATCAACATGGAGTGAACCCGGTTACCCGTAAAAAACCATATAAGAAAGGGTAACATAAATTGCGGGGCAGCGTTGGGGATACTAAACTAGCTGTGACCCCGGTTACCTGTAACAACACACAGATAAGGGTCAACAACATATCCCCGTGTGTAGCTATGGTAATAATTTATATTATGTTATAAAGTGTGTAAAATAGGGGTTACGGTGTGCACGTTGGCAAACACAGAGAGTTACCGTCACACAATACTGGTTTTGGCTTTTCGGTCTAAAATTACTGGACTGAGAGCGGTAGTTGGCACACAAGGCAGAAGGGACAGCGATTTTGGGAGCTCTACAACTTGCTTCTTTGAACTTTTCCCGTACATCTATACCGGGAAATGCGTTCTATACTATAAAAAAAAAGCTTCAACCCTGTTTTTTGACTCTGGAGGGGGTCTGTGAAAAAACAAAAATATATAGATAAACAATTATATTGTTCCTTCGCAAAGATAGTACAAATTGGTATTGAAGACATTGTTCCTTTTATACTTGCGTTTCCCCTATTTTTACTATGAAAAACTATTGACCCTAGAGAACCAAAAATTGCACGAATACATTTTGTTTCAGCTCCAAACCATATCTACCTAAGCTCTATCGTTCTTTTTTTACTTATATAATATTATTATAAAGATTTTTAGATATAGTTTTTATATTTAGCGACCTTGTGTCGTTCAATGACCACGCAGCTTATTGAGGCATCCTATACAATATCTTTTATCCGTCTAACATATATTGTTATGTCCTTGATGAAGAGCGTCTTCTGCATGAGATCGTATTCCACTTTGAAAAATGTACATTCTCTTATTCGCAAAAAGGTTTTACGAAGGGTATTGCAATTTTCACTTTCGATTTCTGAAATTGTTTTTCTCGGGTAATATCCTTAAAAAAAACAAACTTAATGCGGGTCATTATCAACTGAAAATCTAAATCGGCTATACCACAAGGGAAAGCCTGTTGAAATCTAGATTTTTTTTCCTCCATAACCGTTTTCTCATTGATTAATACGGTCTTGAATGATATTTATGAGAAACATTGCTTCCCCCTTTTTTCCGCAGCATCGTATAACTAATCATTCCACGGCCTAACGTTTTCTTTACCAAAACCTAAAATTCAACCAAATGAGCTTCAGTCTTTCAGTTTATCCGTTCTCAGGATTAGGTACGTACGCGTGCGAGCTCTTTGAAAAGTCAGTTAGAAGGGGACTTGACGATACGAGAAAGCTTTTGACTCCACCCACCCTATATGGAATATCTTTAAAGTAATCGTCCAGCCCAGTTCATCATTCATGATTTTAATGCAGTCAAAGAAATAGTCCATGATCGAGTATATCAACAATATGTTGTCACATTTTGCCATCAGTACACCCGTTTTTAAATGATCGCATTCCAAATCTGAAAATTCCACCGGCTCTCAAAACACAACTGTTTATCAGCCAGAACGAAGACACCATGGGGTCGGCGACGTCACAACAGTGAGGCCTCCCAAGCCCTGCCTGATACAGATGCGCTGGAAAGAACTCTGAAAAAAAAATGTAGTACTTGGGGAATTTTTGAGTGTTTTCTTGATATATTTTTTTGTGGCGATGTGGCATGTAATTGCACCTGTGTGGGTGGCAGCGTGGGAGGCTGTGCCTTTACCGAGAGCTTAGCACCCATTTGCCAAAACTGTGGGGCGACGAATAATGTGTGCAGGATGTGGGCAGCGGCGGGAAGCGGCGGGGAGGCGGCGGGTAGTACAAGGCCACCGAGATGAGAGGGCTGCAGTACCTGTACTACCAGCCGCTCCCCGTCGTCCAAAGGTCTGCCACACATCTATCGTCGCCGTGTGGGTTGTGAATGGGTGCTAAGCTTCGGGGAAAGGCAACGGCTTTACTTGCGTGCCCATGCAGGATGCAAGATACATGTGTCCGTGTCGCCACAAAAAAAGATACCAGAAGCACCCAAAATTTCCAAACAGTACTACCATTTTTCTCAGAGTCTCCGGTCGTTGTTTGTGTCGGGCGGGGTGGGGGGCTTACCTCTTGTACGCGCCAGCAAAAGTGTTCGCGCCACGGCTGGAATGTGGCTGTTATATTTTCCCCGCGCTTTTTACAAAAAGTCAGTTTTTTAGCGGAAATAAGGCGTGAAAATGAATAATTTTTGTGGATTAGGTATTTTGAATGAACATTCAACATAATTATGCCAAAGGAAAAATGGGTTTGGACGATACGTAATATTATTTTTATATTCTTTTAACCTGTGGCGCCTTTAGCTTTTATCTTCTGAGGCCTCACGGTGGTTGGCCTTATATGTTATTTCTAGGAAGGCTGAGATGGCTGGGCCCTCGCTCGCCCCCCCCCCCCCCCCCCCCCCCCCTGGTGTCGCAGGCTGGATTTTTGAGTGACAATGTTAATATATTGAGGCTTATGCTTCCCCTCGTAGCCCTTGCCACACTTGATCGGAGGGGAAGTTGACGGGCAAGTCATGTGGGTGTCTTCGGCTACTCGACGACGGAAAAAAAAGTAGCTCTGGCGAGTCTTTGACTAGACAGTGGTTCTTAACCTGGGGTACCTGTTACCACCAGGGGGTCTGAATACCTTACACTATGGGGGTACGAAAACATGCTGACCAAAATTCAATATTCAATTATAAGGACAGCTGGAATTATATTATATACATTATTTTGTCTGTCTTGTCTTGTCTCTTTGCATCATTTTGTGAAGGAAATTGAAGCTGAAAACATAGTGTGTTCCTGTTTTCGACACGGAAGTGAAG
Source organism: Chionoecetes opilio (assembly GCA_016584305.1). NCBI lineage: Eukaryota > Metazoa > Arthropoda > Malacostraca > Decapoda > Majidae > Chionoecetes > Chionoecetes opilio. Next base: position 15,388 of record JACEEZ010006516.1, read on the forward strand.
GTGGCTCTCACGTACTACTTACACCGGTCTTCGAACTACACGACAAGGGAAATCAAGAGGTTTCTTATAAATCAAATGGCAGTGACATTGCTGACCACTTTGAAAACAGGGAAGTTCATTTTGTCCTTAGCATACCTGGACAGATGTATTCACGCACTTGAATGAGTTGAACATCCTCCATCCAAGGAAGTAATGCTGAACATGATAACTGTCAGAGAAGTATTGCCTTTACCCAGCAAGTTCCAATTTGGATGTGGGGCGGCCATTGAAGAATGGAAAATATGGTAACTTCCTTCATTAGAAGAGGCTGCTTTTTGCAGGGGAGGAATGTCCATCATTCTGAAGTGAAAGAGCATTTGCAAGGGCTGATTCACTCCATTGCCGGGATACTCTCACCATGGGGGACAGGTTTTGTGCACAAAGATGGCTACGGGCGATCCATATTAATTTTCAACCAGGATTCATGAAAAACAGTAATATGTGGAAAGATGATCTTGGTTGAGCTGCAGGCCAACGACAGAATCTAAATGCAGTTGAAATCAATGTCAGCTATGATATGTTTTAGTGGTGCACAAACATGCAAAAACATTCCACAGTTAGCAGAAGGACCTCTGGAGGTCTATTGTGCCATTTTGCAACATGTTTCCTTATGCGTTTTTGCAACACAACTAACCTCCAAAAACAAAGGCTAGGAACCGTCTGGATGCAAGTGACGACCCATGCGTGTGGCACATCGGGAACCTCGTTTCCAATCCTCATAATGATGAAAATTGCACACAACAAAAGTGTCACTGAAATGTAACATTGTGTACTTATGTAGTTTATTTATTAGTTAGTGGAATAATAACAAGGTTCGTACTCTAATTATCCTTCTTCTGATCGGGGGTACGAGTACAAATATGAGAGCTCAAAGGTACGCGCAACTAAAAAAATTCACAATCTTCGAACGTAAGTGGCTTTTCTGTGAGTGTAAAGTGTCACGAAGTGGCTTTCAGCTGAGCTACCTTAGCGTCTGGCGGACTTAATGTAGGTTGAAGTTCCAATTTTTTAGGCCTACCGTACCGATAAGAGTGTTTAAGTTCTACAACTTTGTCATCAGTGAATTGTTTCAATCCTTGAACGTTATAATGGCTTTTTGGGACAAAACACCCCCCTGCCACTGGCGGTGCGGGGGCAGTGTCCAGGAGGGAGGTTTGTTCCAAAAAGCCATTTACGTTCAAGATTGCAAAAAAAATTACTGAAGACAAAGTTGTTTAGAACTTAAAAAAATTATATCGGAACAGTACGGCCTCAAAATTTGCCTTCAGACCTACATTAAGTCCGCCAGGGACGCAGGGTAAGCTCAAGCCTGAAAGCCACTTCGTACACTTTACACTAACAGAGGACGATAAAGCCACTAAGTTCGAGATTAATTTTTTGTACTGTGACAAGGTGTTAGAGCTCCCCAAAAAAAACTCTATTCGGAAAAAAGGAGGCCTCAAAATTGCCTTCAGACCCTAATTAAGTCCGTCAGACGCCAGGTAGCTCCACTTCACATACATCTATCGCTTGTTTCAAAGTCGGTTTTCGACGTTGAATACAAGGCGACTATGTAGGTAGAAGGTAGGGCTACCAGGCGGTCTGACGGACTTATGAGGTCTGAAGGCAATTTTGAGGCCTACCTTCCTGATAGAGTTTTTTGAGCTCTACAACCTAGTCATCCAGTAAAAAAAAAAAATTCAGATCTCGACGTAAGTGCTTTTCTGGGAGTGTAAAGTGTCCCGAGTGGCTCATTCAGCTGAGCTTACCTGGCGCTGGGAGCGACTTAATGTAGGAGTCTGAAGGCCATATTTGAGGACCCTCACTTTACGATATAATTTTTTTAAGTCTGTTTCTACAACTTTGTCTTCAGTAATTTTTTTTCAATCTTGAAACGTAAAAGGCTTTTTTGGAACCCAAACAACCCCCCCTGACCACTGCCCCGCACCGCCAGTGGCAGGGTAGGTTTTGTTTCACAAAAAAAAGCATTTCGTTCAATGAATTGAAAATCAATCTGCCACTGATGAACAAAGTTGTAGAACTTTAAAAAACTCTATCAGGTAGGTAGGCCTAAAAAAATTGACCTTCCAGACTTACATTAAGTCCGCCCATACTGCCAGGTAGCTCAGCTGTGGCTGGAAAGGCCACTTCGTGACACTTTACACTCACAGAAAAGCCAATTACGTTCGAGATGAATTCTTTTAGTGCTCGTACCTTTGAGATCTCATAATTTGTCTCGTACCCCCGAATCAGAGAAAAAATAGGATAAAGTTAGAGTAACGAACCTTTTTATTTCACTAACTATAATACTACATAGTACACAATGTTACATTTCAGTGGACACTTTTGTTGTTGCATCTTCATCAATTATGATGATGGAAACGAGGTCCCGATGTTGCCACACGCCATGTCGTCACTTGCATCCCAAGACGGTTCCTAGCCTTTGTTTTTTTGAGGGTTAGTTGTGTTTGGAAAAAAAAAACGCCATAAGAACATGGTCAAAATGGCACAATGGAACCTCCAGAGGTTCCTTTGCTACACTGTGGGGAATGTTTTGAGTTGTTGCACACTAAAACATATCTAGCTGCATGATTCAAACTTGCATATTTGATTCTGTCGTTGGCCTGCAGCCTCATCAACAAGATCATCTTTCAAAATTATTACTGTTATTCATTGGAATCCTGGTTGAAAATTTATATGGAGCCCGTACCATCTTTGGCCAACCAGAAACCTGTCCATGGTGAAAAGTATCCCTGCAAGGACTGAATCGAGCCCTTGCAAAGCTCTTTCACTAGTAAATGTTGCGACACTTCACCTCTGAAAAGCAGCCTCCTTCTAATGAAGGAAAGTACCAATATTTCATTCTTCAAGCGCCACATCCAAATGGGAAGTTTCTGGGTAAAGGCAAAATAACTTCTTCTGACAGTTATCATTGTTCAGCACTTCTTCCTTGCGATGGAGATGTTCAACTCATTCAGTGCGGTGAATACATCTGTCAGGTCAATGCTAAGGACAAAATGAACTCCCTGTTTCAAAAAGTGGTCAGCAAATGGTCATGCCTTGATTTATAAGAAACCTCTTGATTCTTCGTGTAGTTCGAAGACACGTGTAAGTAGTATCGTGAGAGCCCCTCATTCCGTTTGTCGAAAATTCAGGAACACTATGTTCAGCTTCAATTTCTTCACAAAATGATGCAAAGAGGACAAGACAAGACATGACAAAATAATGTATCATATATAATTCCAAGCTTCCTTATAAATTATGATATGGATTATTGGTCAGCATGTTTCTTACCTCCCAGGTGTAAAAAAGGTTTCATACCCCCTGGTGGGTACATGCTACCCAGGGTAAGAAACCACTGCTTCTAGTCAAAGGACTCGCCAGGAGCTACTTTTTTGTCCGTCGTCGAGTAGCCGAAGACACCCACATGCTGCCCGTCAACGTCCCTCCGACCTGCAAGTGTGGCAGAGGTCACGAGGGGGGAAGATAAGCATCTAATTTATTACATGTGTCACTTCCAATCAAAAATCCAGCCTCCGCGACACCCACGAGCGGAGGTCCAGCCATTCTCAGCCTTCATAGAAAAAATAAACATATAAGGCCAAACCCACCGGAGGCCTCAAGAAGGATAAAAAGCCTAAGGCGCAACTCATGGTATAAAAGAATAATAAAAATAATATTAAAAGTAATCGTCCAAACCATTTTTTCTTGCATAATTATGTTGAAAATGTCATTCAAAATACCTTAATCACAAAAAATTATTCATTTTCATCGCTCTTATTTCCCTTAAGAAACAGGACTTTTGTAAAAAAAGCGCGGGAAAAATAACAGCCAATTCCCAGCCGTGGCGCCGGAAACTTGCTGGCGACGTCACAAGAGGAGGTAAGCCTCCCAGCCCGAGCCCGACACAAAAACACACGGCACTCTGAGAAAAAATGTAGTACTGTGGAAATTTTTGGCGTATGATTTCTGGTATATTTTTGTGCGACCAGGCACATACTTGCATCCTGCATAGGGCACAGCAAGAAAAGCCGCCTTCCCGAGAGCTTAGCACCCATTCACAACCCACACGGCGACGATCTTATGTGTGCAGACCTTGGAGCGACGGGGGCGCTTGGTAGTAGCCAGGGTACTGCAGCCCCCCTACTCATCTCGGCCCCCCGCCCGCCTTCTTGTACTAACCCGCCGCCGCTCCCCGCCCGCTTCCCGCCGCCTGCACACACTCTGACACAAACCATATATCGGTCGCCCCACAGTTTGCAAATGGGTGCTTAAGCTCTCGGTAAAGGCACTGCCCCCCACGTCTGCACCCCACAACAGGATGCAAGTACCTGCCACGCATCGCACAAAAAATATATCAGAAACACTCCAAAAAAAAAAATTTCCCCCAAGTACTACTTTTTTCAGAGTCTTCACGCATCTGTATCAGGCAGGTGCTTGGGAAGAGAGGGCTCACTGTTCGTTGACGTCGACGACCCATGGTGCCGCCGTCTGCTGATAAACAGTTGTGTTTGAGGGAGACGGGGGAGGCAATTTCAGATTGGAATGGGAATCATTTAAAAACGGGTGCTGGATGCAAAATGTGACAAACATATGTTGATATACTTCGATCATGGCCTATATTTGACTGCATTAAATCAGGGAATGATGAAATGGGCTGGGACGATTACTTTAAGATATTTAAATATAGGCGTGGGTGGAGGGCAAAAAGGGCTTTCTCCCCCCGCCCCCTACACCTATGAAATGCAAGTCCACCCCTCTAACTGACTTTCAAGAGAGCTCGCAGCGCGTACGTCTAACCCTGAGACTGGAAATGAAAGACTGAAAGCGCATTTGTGGAATTTGTTGGTAAAAAAAAAAACGTTAGCCGTTGGGAATGTATCAGTACGAGGTGCCCGGAAAAAAGCCGGGGGAGAGGGGAAGGAAGCAATGTTTCCTAATATCTCAAGAAAAGAACCGTATTAGCAATGAGGAGGAAACGTTATTGGAGAAAAAAAATCTAGATTTACACAGGCTTTCCCTGTGGATAAGCAGGATTTAAATTTCATTGAATAAAATGACCGATTAAGTTTGTTTGAAGTCATATTACCCGAAAATACCCCAATATTCCAGAAATCATGTGTGGAAAATTGCATACATGCGTAAAAACTTTTTCGAAAATAAGAAATGTTACATTTTCATCAGTGGAATACGATTCCTGCAGACACGCTCTTCATCAAGACATAACAATATGTTAGAAGGATAAAAGATAGATGTCATGGGCATCAATAAAAGCTGCTGGTCATTGAACGACACAAGGGTGCGCTAAATCTAAAAAACTATACTAAAAAATCTGTAAATATATATATAAGTAAAAAAGAACAGATAGATGCTTAGGTAGATATGGTTGGAGCAAACAAAAGGTAGATTCTGCAATTTTTGGTCTAGGTCAATAGTTTCATAGTTAAAAAAAGGGAACCAATAAAGGGTAACAATGATCTCAATACCAATTGTACATCTTGCGAAGAACAATAATAATTGTTCTATTATAATTTTTTTTCACAGACCTCTCCCGAGTCAAAAAACAGGGTTGAAGCTTTGTTATAGTATAGAAACGGCATTTCCGTATAGATACGGGAAAAGTCAAAGAAGCAAAGTTGTAGAAGCTCCCAAAATTCTGTCCTCTGCTTGTGTTCCAAAAATCCGCTCTCAGTCCAGTTATTTAGACCGCCCAAATTGCCTCAAAAAACCAGTATTGTGTACGGTTAAACTGTGGTGCAACGGCACACCGTAAACCCACCAATTTTACACATTTATCACATAATATAAAATGTATTACATACACAAACGGGGGATATGCTGTTACCCTTATCCTTGTGTTGTTACATGGTAACAGGGTCACAGCTATTTAGATATCCCAACGCTGCCCCCAATTATGTTACCCTCTTAGTATGGTTATTTTACGGGTACCGTGAGGTTCACTCCATGTTGATACTGTTGACTAACCTGGTAAGGGCGTGTTGCCGGATGGACGCCCCTGACGGGCTGGTAACTTACTTCGTTGCCCAGAGGTACACGTCAAATAAAGTGGTATGTATGGGCTTAACTGTGGTCGGAGCGGTTATTACTTAATTATAAGTATTCTTCGTGCCAAGGATTCGCGTAAGACAATATAATACAAAATATGATTATTGTATATATATGTACACTTGTGAAGGTTTATAACATTAATAAGGTCACGCTTGTTCGTTAAGTAACGGCCAATGAAACTAATGTCTAATAGACAGAGACGGGTAACAATTTTCCCCCCTAAAGCGTGACAAGGTACTCTCAGACATCTGGGTTTGGAACATACAAACAGACACTACTGGAAAAGGTGTCGTGAGTAGGAGAGCCCTGTAACGCGTCTCCTTCGTAATCTCTTGTGTTCTGTCTTGCGTCGCCGCATATGAGGAAAAGCTGGCCCGGAAGCGTTGTTCCGGTTGAGGCCGTTGAGTGAAGTGTGTTACGTCGTGTGGTTCCCAAGATTCAGACTTATTCCACGTCATCATGATGGGGACGGCCCGTGGATGCTTGGGTCAGCATAAGTCATAAAAGGTGGCAGTACTCAGCATCCGCTAGGCGCCAGTAACAAGACACTCAGACATCGGACCATCCTGTCTTAGTATCGAGTAACACAACAATATAATCAGTACGCTAATAATGTGTAATAGTACCCGATGGACGAATTGGTTCGTGGCCGACAAAAATATAAACTCGTCACGCAGGCTCGTCTGTTCTTACCTGACTTCTTACTCTGTCTGTCTTTTACTGGAATAGGACCATATTTCTTACGGCGTCAGTCTTCGAACCCATCCAGTTGAAAAGACCATTGTCCCCGGAGACCGACGTCCCTTTGCCATGTAATAAGGGAAGACCAAAGTTTCGAACCAGCACTGTGAACATGCTGGGAAGGTAAAAATCATTATGAAAAAATGATAAAAAAAAATAAGTTTTATCCTTTTAAGTCATGCTTAATTCATCATGTGATCTAAAATTGATCCAGGGGTTTTCTTTTTTTTTCCTTATACTTTAGTATCTTTATATGGGGACTTGCAAGTTGTTATTTTTTCCGCCAGTGGTATCTAGTTCAAGACTCGCCAGGAGCTACTTTTTTGTCCCTCCGTCGCGTAGCCGAAGACACCCCACATGCTGCCCATTCAACCTCACCTCCGACTGCAAGGTGCGGACAGAGGGCACCAGGGTGGGAAGCATAAGCCTCAATTAATTCGAGACCCGAACTGCAATTCCAAAATGCCAGGGGTCGCTGGCAGTTTTAACTTCCAAGTTTTTTTTTTTTTTTTTTGGTAATATAGTTGTTCTACTGGAAAACCAAAAAATATGGGCTTATGCCACTGCACTTAAAACACACAAGTTTAATATTACAGAAACGATTTTCGCTCTATGTATTTTGTATAGAAGCCGCCTGATTCTGACACCAACATACGTATATAAACCCAAATAACCATGAAGGTTATAGTTTTAGGAGGCGATAGGTAAATTTTACTCTGACTATTATATAGTCAATAACGAATATTTAGAAGTTAACTTATACCTAGGACAGGGCTCTGTCACGCCGGGACTAGAAACCCTCCTGGGGAGAGACAAGGAGTGAGGATGTCAGGAGTCTCGCTGCGGATGTCGAGGTCATTTGAACGCTAATGTCATGACCTCCGACCCGCACTTACCGAGCCCTGAAGAAGCTCCGTTCCAAGTCTCCTTCTCGGGCGAGTGCTATTCGAACAGCAGATGGGCGCCTCGTTAGACATGCATGGGCAGATGGGCTCGTGGGCTGAGTTACTTTGGGCAGTTGTTCACGGTGGACCCTCCAACTGAGGCAGCTTCACACCACTGGGTTTAAAGGCAGCCTGGATCGCCGATCCTCCCATTACGAAAGCGCACCCTCTTGACGAAAGTCAGAGAAGAGGATGTAGCAAAGGTGAGGGTGGAAAGGCAGTGGTGTTGGTAATATCAGTGCGGAGCCTCAAAGGGGCGGTGAGCCATGATCCACGGATTGCTGCTGTCATGACTGCCGTGTGCAAATCAGGGTACCATTACCTCTTGATGGAAAGGGGGCTGGCGTCCCTTCTGGAAAAGGGAAAGGAGGACCGTCAGGACTGAAACAATTTACCGCGGTATTACACTGCTCAGCGTACCAGCGGCAAGGTGCTGCCCATCTATTGCGACACGGATTCGCAGCCAATCTGGTGAAGCTCAGAGACCTCAGCAGTCTGGGTTCACGCCTGGTAAGTCAACAACGGACCGTATCCTAGCGTTTCGTGTCCTGGGGAACGCCGACGTGAGTTTGACAGGGGATGTGCAGCTATGTTGATCTCAAGAAGGCATTTGACTCAGTGCATCGTGAGTCACTCTGGGATCTTCTGGCAACTTCGAGGGGTATTCCTGTCAGGGACTATTGGGTTGATAACTGGTCTGTATTCTGGGACTGAGAGTGCTGTGAAGTGTATGGGGCAGGTGTATCCGGCTTTTCTTTGCGTGTGAAGTACAGGAAGGAGGCAAGGGTTGCGTCCTGGCCCCATCACTTTTCAACGCTATGTATGAGGGGTATTGGACAGGTTTTTTGATCAAAGTGATTGTGGGAGCATCCGTCGGCAACACCAAGATCAACTGATCTGTTTTTGCCGATGATGCAGTAAATCTTTGCTGAGTCGCTGGAGGTCCTGGATGATGGCTTCTCGAGGCGCGCACGGGAGGCAAGCCTTTGGGACTGAGGTCTCCGGCTCCAAGACAAGGTCCAGGGTTTGGAGTCTACTAGAATTCACAGCAAGACATGTCGTTCATGCGTGTGGCGATGGACATTGAGATTTTGGAAAAGTTTTACATACCCTTGCGTAGCGCCAGTCCATTAACTGACGGCGGGGTCACTCCGTTCAAGTAGTAGTACGGCGGATTGGCATAGCCCACGGTTGTTATGATCTCGCTCAGCGGGAGTAGTTTGGCGCTTGTCGGTACCTGTGCAGGCACGGACAAAGATCCCGGATCTTCCAAATCGCTTAGTGATCCCTGTCTTACTCTATGGTTGTGAGACATAGACACTAAATAGTTACTTGAAGAGGAGAATCAATGCCTTTGGTAAAAAGTGTTCTTCGCAGAAATCATGGGGAAACCCGGTTTTTGAGGGGGGTACTGGAAATCGAGGCCTATACCTGCAATAGACCGTCAGCGCCAATTTCGGCTAACATGGGCATGTGGCACGCTACCTGCAAACCGATCCTTCTCATCGGGTTGTATCTGCTAAGAGACAACACCGGCGTGGAGAGGCCAAGGGGGCGCCCCACAAGGCTCGTGGCTGGGGCAAAGTTGAGTCTCGTGTTCGGAGAGTTGCTTGGTATGGGGAAAGGAGCCTGCATGGGAACTCGCGTGTGGTGACCCCCTGGGAGTGGCGTACGTTCTCTAGGGTGGTCGAGGCGACGCGCCCCCCGGCGTATGCCTTTTTTGGGGAAAGATTATAGTAATTTACCTTCAGATACAACAACGAAACGTTCTAATAAAATGTAGTTATCATTTTATTTGTGGCACTTGGTGAAAATATTGCAAAACAATGAATGACTTGAAAACTAAAATTTTAAAATGTCTTTTCATGAATAAACGCAAGTTTGACATCATCATGTCTGCAATTGTTAAGAAGAGGAAAGTGGACCTCGAGTGTCGGGCCTTCAACCCTGAGTGGGAGAAGTACTTTTTCACTGAACGCTTTGGACAGGCCCAGTGCTCATTTGCTGAAGACTGTGGCTGTCATCAAAGAGTATAATGTGCGCCACCACTCGGGAGACACAGCACCAAGCATCGAGCTTTGCATCGATGTCTGCTGCCGAGAGGAAGGGGCCATTGTCAAACTGTCAGGCAACCTGCAGAAAAGCACTTCACTCTTCCGTAAGCAGACTACTGAGGCTGACAAAGTGACGCGCGCCAGCTATGAGGTTTCCCGCCTCCTTGCTCGCCGCATGAAGCCATTCACAGACGGGGACTTTATCAAGGAGTGAGTGCATCATGGTTGTGATAGATTCCCTCTGTCCTGAAAAGCGTTCTACCTTTGAAAGTGTGAGCCTTTCACCCCGCACTGTTTGTCGTCGCATTGAGGAGATGTCAAACAGCGTGAACGACTCGCTTAAAACCTGTTGCTCAAATTTCGATGCCTTTTCTCTCGCTCTTGATGAGAGAACAGACATGAAGGACACAGCCCAGCTGGCGATTTTCATTCGTGGAGTCACTGCTGCCCTTCAGGTTTATGAGGAGTTTCTCCAGTTTGTTCCATTGTACGGCACCACCACTGGGCAAGACATCTTCGACGCCGTGCTTCAGTGTGTGAAGCAACACTCCCTCGACCTGTCCCGTCTCGTGTGCGTGACGACCGACGGTGCCCCAGCAATGACTGGAAAGAAGAAGGGTGCCGCCTCACTGCTAGTGCGTCACTGTGAGGCCGCCGGACACACCCAGCCCATCATCCACAAGGTGCACTGCATCGTCCACCAAGAGTCCCTGTGCTCCAAGTCTGCCAACCTTACTGATGTCATGTCTGTAGTCGTGAAGGTTGTCAACTCCATCCTCTCCCGCAGCCTTAACCACCGCTAGTTCCAGGCACTAACGGACGAAGTCAACGCACACTATGGTGACCTGCTTTGCTTCTGTGAGGTCCGCTGGTTGAGTCATGGAGCCATGCTGTCCCGCGTGTGCGACCTGCAGCAGGAGATCGCCACCTTCCTCCGTCAAAAGAACCTCCCCGGTGGTGATCATTTTTCCAACCCGCAATGGCTTGCTCGTCTGGCCCTGCTCACAGATATCACTACGCACCTAAATGACCTCAATGTGAAACTGCAAGGCAAAAACATTCTAGTCACAGACATGTATTCGCACATCACCGCCTTCGAGGTAAAGCTGCGCTTGTGGGAGGCTCAACTGGCTGCTGGTCAGTTTATGCATTTTCCTCGTATTGCGGCTTGTGCACCTGATGACGTGGACCTGAACACTTGTGTTGGTGTTGTCACCTCTTTGCGGGAGGAATTTGCCTCCCGTTTCACAGGTGTCTGGCCACTGGCTCCGGGCTTCAAGCTGTTCACCTCCCTCTTTGACTTCCCTGTGGACGAAGCTCCTGCCCCCCTGCAGATGGAGTTGGTGGAGCTTCAGTGTAATGACGAACTAAAGGCAAAGTACCGTACCGCTTCTCCACTGTCCTTCCGTGACCTCGTCCTCCCTTCTAACAAATTTCCAAATTACATTGAGCATGTAAAACGCATCGTTGCCATGTTTGGCAGCACTTAGGTTGTGAACAACTCTTTTCAAAAATGAAATATACAAAATCTCGCATTCGCTCCCAGCTAAGTGACCGCTACCTCAATGACATTCTGCTCTTGTCTACCTCATCAATCGATCCAGACATTGAATCACTTCTCCATGGCAAACAGCACCAACCATCCCACTAATTTGCATGTCTCTTGATAAAACTTTTCTGCAGTCACTGACTTGCATGGTTTTCAATAAATTTCTAGTAATCTAGTCACTGGTTTGCCTGCTTTTCTACAAAATGTTTGTATATTGTCACAAACTGTTTTATGCAGTCACTGATTTGCATGTATTTCAATAAATTTCTAGTAATCTAGTCACTGGCTTGCCTGGTTTTCTATAAAAATTTTGTACTGTCACATTTGGGTTCTCTTTGGCACTCCGGCCAGCAGGCTACTCCTAGAAGATTTCTCTTCGAAATTCGAATTCGATTCGAATTGACTCTACTCGACTTGAATTGTTTGGTGTAAAACGAATCCTAATGGCGCTATTACACGGGCACTTCTCTGCTCAGTGAGCGGCTGCTCACTGAGCAGATTTCACTGAGCTGCTCAACGAAACTATTACACGGTGATCTGTGTTTTGATGAGCAAAATGCATACAGACCTGAGTGCGGTTATGATACAAATGATCATAGCGCTTCCTAATAAGCGGTGCTTGTTGTAATGGAGATAGCAAAAAAAAGTATACTTTGTGGTTAAAGTTAGGTTAGGTTTCATTACAACCTATAAGGTTAGGTTAGGTTTCATTAAAACCTTTAAGGTTAGGTTAGGTTTCATTAAAACCTATAACGTTAGGTTAGGTTTCATTATTATTATATATTTTTTTTTTTGGGGGGGGGGGTTGCGCAAAATAAAACTATCTCCATTAGAACAAGCACCTATTGTAGGCCAAGAACAAATTGTTGGTGTCTCTGAAAACGACCGCGAAACTCTCGTCCATTATTACCAAAAGTTGTTTCGTAGTCTATATGAAACCATAGTCGTTTCGTACACTCAGCGCAGAGTTGAATGCTACTAGAGTACGAAATGACACCAGGATGTAGAAAATACTCAAAATCATGACGAAACAATTACTTCAATCAATATACCTGAAGTTTTTAAGCAATAATGTTTNGTGTTTGGAAATTTTAAATCGTTTGATAAATTCAGCTAAAACACACCATTTGCATCGAGCTCTGCCTGCTATCTGTATTTGATCCCCATGATTCTGCGTAAAACATGAAACACGTTATCTCTCCTGCATGGATTGTGATACTGGACATCAATTGCATGTGCATCATTTGGTGCAATGGCTGTGTTCAGTCTTGTCAGGAAAACTGGATCTTTTTACAGTTCAACAGTTTCCTAAGAGTCTCGCAGGTGCATCCTCCCGCACAGTGTACAGCGGTTCTTGTTCATCATACTTCTGGTTCTGGCAGAAAAAAACATGATCCTTGTTGAAGGGTTTCGTAGCTGATCGAGTAAAAGTAAAATTGCACTGTTTGTTGAATCCTGTATCTCCTTTGTAGCGCTTACTTTTTCTACCGAGTCGATTACCTGACACATATCCTTCTTGCTTGCGTTTTATGCACGTGAAATATGATCTTTGTTAATAAACTTTGCGTAGCATTTTCGATGCCAAATCTTTGTGTGCTGCTTGTAACGTTCTTTAGTAGCTTCACCGAGGTCGTCTTTGGATTGAAGACAGTCAACATCTTGTGACTTTGCCCGCTCTTTTATTGCCGTCAACAAACGATCAAAACGATGTAGCCCCTTGGATTAGACACTATGAGGCCCATGGAGTAGTATCTTTTTGGCAGATAATACACTGTCTCCAATTGGTTTCTTCAATTCTTTCTGATCGATGTCCAAGGTCTTGTATCTCATTCATGATGGCTCACTGTACTAATAACCATGGGTCGACACCAAAAATGGTTCTGAGTTCATTGTGTGTGGGTTGGACAGCTTTTTCGCTGCTGGTTTCCAAAATGGCATTGCTTTTCTCTAGCACGTATAGTTTTTGAAATATCGGCATTTTAAATTTTAATAGCTATTATAATTATATTATATATATATATATATTATATATATATATATATATATATATTAATATATATATATATATATATATATAATTATATAATTAATCGAAGCAATCCCCTACGTTAATATATATTGCTCGTAATTAAATTATGGTGGTGCCTGCGGCTTTATTAGGACCTAATGTACATATCTGGCAAAAAAATATACTTAAATTATGTTACTTTCACGTTGTAGCGTCCAGCAATAGTCCCCTATCATGTTGGGACTGAATCGTCCTTGGTATCGGGTTTCCAGGGTGGCAATGTCCTGGTGGAAACGTTCCCCCTGCTCATCACTGACCGCGCCAAGATTCGTTGGGAAGAAATCAAGATGTGAATGGAAAAAGTGGATTTTGAGTGACATCCGAGCCCAAAGCGCATGGTAACTCTTCAACATGTCATTTACAATTTCCTCATAATTCGATGCTCGAACATTACCTAGGTAGTTCTTTAAAAACAGCCAAAAAGCTCTTCCAAGCACCTTTTCCAGGGCAGTTAGGCTCTTTACAAAAGTCATCATCATTGAGTAGTTGACGAATTTGAGGGCCATTGAAAACACCTGCCTTTACTTTGGCTTCAGATACAGTGCGTTCAAACTTTGCTAACAAATACTGAAAGCCAGCACCATTTTGATCCATGGCCTTCACAAAATTTTTCATTAACCCAAGTTTCAGTTTCCCAATGGAGGTAAGTACACCTTTTCACTGTCAACAAGAGGTTTGTACATACAGTTGAACCTGCCAGGTGAGTCTTCGGTCGTGCTGGCCATTCCTTTTGTTTGTAATGTTTGCTGTCCGCTCTAAGAGCCCCACAAACAAAGAAAACACATGTGCTTAGTGTACCTAACTGGAGTCCTAGAAGCAAGGATATTACCTTCGGTTCCCCACACAGATTCCACTGATGTTCTTCATATTTAACAGCAGATAACAAAGTCTTCATAGTTTCATAAGTTTCACTCATTTCATGGCCATGCGCAATTGGAACACTCGGAAGCTTATTTCCTTTATGCAGAAGAACGGCCTGTAGCGTGTTTTTTCCTGAATCTGTGAACAGCCGCCACTCACTCTTATCATAAGTGTGAGACTCACAAAGTTGTTCCATGAGTGTGTCAACATCAAAGCAGTAACAGAGCTTGTGTTCCATTTTGAAGAAGTTTGGGAAAGTTCTTTATGTCTACGACGAAACGTGGTGATGAGAACTCCTTCTTGTAGCAAATTCCATTCCTTGAGACGAGATCCAAGGACTTCACTTTTATCCTTGGGTAGATCTAGGTCCCTAGCAAGGTCATGTAGCATTTCCTGACTGATGAATTTGGGCTCTCTGTTGTCGCATTTCTTGAAAGTCTGTATCCAGGGATTATCCTCCTCGTTCGAATCTGATTCACTTATAGCACTTGCAATTGGAACATTTGGAACTGGGAGATCAGGACCATGTGGCACAGGCCTGATGGCAGAAGGTACGTACGTCAGGATACCTGATTTTAGCTCGTTTTTACTGAATATCCTTTGATGTTAGTGAGGCAGAAGTAGCAGTCAGTACTGTGATCCTTTTGTTCACGCCAAACCATTGGGATGCCGAATGCCATGCCTGATGGCCGTTTGCCACGCATCCATTCATTCAAGTGGTTCACACAGGGGTTGCATGCTACGTGAATGGCCCACTTCTTATCTTGATCACCTATACGGCACTTGAAGTAATGCAGATAAGCTGCTTTAACATTCTTTGTAAGAGGTTTCTTCAGACTGTCAGGGGTAAAAATTCCACATATGTAACAAAAACTGTCCGATGCATTCACACAGTTATGGCGCTCCATCACAGCCCGGTACAAGGTTACTATATACGGTAAACCAACTAAAATTAGGGACTCCACTAAATAAAAACACATCATATCTGCAAAGAAAAATAAATGTTTAAACATATGTCAATAGCTGTACGATCAGTAGGTAAAAAATGTACTACACAGCCTGCTAACCCCTCGCCAATACGCAGCGCGCACACCCTCCCTGCTCACTGCACAAACCACACTGACTCAAAAACACTGCTCTGCCCTAAATAGGCTTGAGAAAAGAAAAGATTAAGAGTTTAAAATGAAAACATTGGTGAAACCTATTTCTGCTGATTTTACCCATATTTGTTCATGAATTGCGTCTGGTTCTCAAAAACTGGACGTGATAGAGTTAATTGAACATCAGATTCGAGTTCAGCAGGGTCGATTTACCTATAATCTGCTTCATTTAGTCCAGAACCATATCTTCAATTTTTTTTTGTCGACCAGTGTAATAGGACGAACAGGAACAGTATATATTTATGTCAGTCGTGGTCACAGTATGGTTTATCTCAATCACATACCAATCTGCAAAATAACAGTTGCAATGTTTGATTTAAACATTTGTAAATTTCATGACATTTGAAAGTCCTGCGATTCTTAGTAAGAAAAGAGTGCACATTATGTAGATATTTGTAAATAAATGCAAGTGTGCATGTCATGTCATATGTTGTAGAAGTCCGCTCACATTATTTTAACCATTCATACTTAATTCTCATGATTTATATGATGGATAAAATTTTACACAACTGTCTATTTCGTCAAAGTGATTAAGGAAAAATACGCTTTTATTCACAATTTTATGAATCTTAATGAAGAAAAAACCAAACATGACTCTTTGGGAGTCAGTGTGTACGGAGGAAGGTACTTCATTCATATAATTAAGGTGTTGTGTAAAATTTTACTCAAAACATTTTACAGTGTAAAAAAGTGTTGTGGTGATTTGGGCTCTTCATAAGTAATTTATTTGGATTCAGCACCCCTTAAAACCTTAGAAAAGACACCTTAAATTGGTATATAGGTTGTTATAGTAAAAATACTGAAAATTCACGGTGAATATTGGCGGCCATTTTTAAATTCCAAATTGGCCGCCATAACGGATTTAATAAATTTGGAAACAGTGGTTTTCACTTTATGTAGACCTTTACCTTCATGAAAATGCAAAAATTAGCAACTCCCCACAAAAATCCAGTGAAGCAACTATAAAGTACATAGTGGCCCTGACTAGTAGTGTAGAAAAACGCATAAGAACGTGGTTGCAAATGGCACAATGACCTCCAGAGGTCTTTCTGCTGACTGTGGAAATGTTTTGAGTTGTGCACACCAAAACATATCTAGCTGCATTGATTCAAACTGCATTTGGATTATGTCGTTGGCCTGCAGCTCAACAAGATCATCTTTCAACATATTACTGTTATTCATGGAAAACGAGTTGAAAATTATATGGATCCCGTATCCATCTGTGCCACAGAAACCTGTCCATGGTGAAAGTATCCCTGCAAGGAGTGAATCAGCCCTTGCAAATGCTTTCACTTCAGTAACGATGGACACTTCCTCTGCAAAAGCAGCCTCATCTAAAGAAGGAAAGTTAACAAAATTCCCTTCTTCAATGCGCCACATCCAAATTGGAAGTTTCTGGGTAAAGGCAAATAACTTCTCTGACAGTCATCATGTTCAGCATTCTTCCTTGGATGGAGATGTTCAACTCGTTCAAGTGCGTGAATACATCTGTCAGGTATGCTAAGGACAAAATGAACTCCCTGTTTTCAAAGTGGTCAGCAATGTCACTGCCTTGATTTATAAGAAACCTCTTGATTTCTTCGTGTAGTTCGAAGACACGTGTAAGTAGTACGTGAGAGCCACCTCACTTCCGTGTGGAAAACAGGAACCCCTAGGTTCAGCTCCAATTTCTTCACAAAATGATGCAGAGACAAGACAAGACAGACAAAATAATGTATATATATAATTCCAGCTTCCTTATAAATATGATATTGAATTATTGGTCAGCATGTCTCGTACCCCCAGGTGTAAGGTTTCGTACCCCTGGTGGTACAGGTACCCCAGGTTAAGAACCACTGCTCTAGTCAAAGACTCGCCAGGAGCTACTTTATTGTCCGTCGTCGAGTAGCCGAAGACACCCACATGCTGCCCATCAACTTCCCCTCCGACTGCAAGTGTGGCAGAGGGCACGAGGGGGAAGCATAAGCCTCGATTAATTACATGTGTCACTCAACAAATCCAGCCTGCGACACCACGAGCGAGGGCCAGCCATCTCAGCCTTCTAGAAATAACATACAAGGCCAACCACCTGAGGCCTCAAGGAAGATAAAAGTCTAAAGGCGCAACAGGTATAAAAGAATAATAAAAATAATATTAAGATATTAAATATAGGCTGGGTGGCGTCAAAAGCTTTCTCGTATCGTCAAGTCCCCTCTAACTGACTTTCAAGAGAGGTCGCACGCGTACGTCTAATCCCTGAGACGGAAACTGAAAGACTGAAGCGCATTTGTTGAATTTTGTTTGGTAAAAAAAAACGTTAGCCGTGGAATGTATCAGTACGAGGCTGCGGAAAAAGGGGGGAAGCAATGTTTCCATAATATCTCAAGAACCGTATTAGCAACGAGAAAACGTTATGGAGAAAAAATCTAGATTTCAACAGGCTTTCCTGTGGTGTAAGCAGATTTAAATTCCATTGATAAATGACCGAATTAAGTTTGTTTTTAAGGCATATTACCCGAAAAAAATATTCCAGAAATCAAGGGAAAATTGCATACATGCGTAAAACTCTTGCGGATAAGAAATGTATATTTTTCAAAGTGGAATACGATTCCTGCAGACACGCTCTCCATCAAGACATAAAACAATGTTAGACGGATAAAAGATAGATGTATGGTGCATCAATAAGTTGCTGGTCATTGAACGGCACAAGGGTGCGCAAAATATAAAAACTATCTAAAAATCTGTATAATATATATATAAGTAAAAAAAAACAGATAGATGCTTAGAGTAGATATGGTTGAGCTTAACAAAAGGTATTCGTGCAATTTTTGGTCTAGGGTCAATAGTTTCATAGTAAAAAATAGGGAAACGCAATAAAGGTAGTGTTCTGACCATTTTAAGCTGCCACAAATTTAGTCGAGTTTTATTGTCCTACAGACGTAAAAATGATCTCAATACCAATTGTACATCTTGCGAAGAACAATAATAATTGTTCAATATATTTTTTTTCGCAGAACCCTCCCAGAGTCAAAAAACAGGGTTGAAGCTTTTTTTATAGTATAAAACTTATTCAAAGTTGTAGAGCTCCAAAAATCCTGTCCTCTGCTTGTTCCAAATCCGTTCTCAGTCCAGTATTTAGACCGCCAAATGCCAAAAAACTGTATTGGCCACGGCAACTGTATGCAACGTGCTCACCGTAACCCACAAATTTACACACTTTATAACATAATATAAAATGTATTACATACACACACGGGGGATATGTAGTAGCAGTACCCGATGGACGAATTGGTTACGTGGCCGACAAATATAACTCATCAAGGCAGCCTCTGTCTCTGACTTCTTACTCTTGTCTGTCTTCTACTGGAATAGTGACATTATTTCTTACGGCGTCAGTCTTCCGAACCCATCCAGTTGAAAAGACCATGTCCCCGAGAACGACTGTTCCTTGCATGTACTAAGAAGACCAAAGTTGAGCCAGACTGTGAACATCAATCAATCATTGGGGACATACGCCCGGGGGCGCGTCGCCTCGCCCACCCTACGACGCCACTCCCGGGGGTCACCACGCGCGAGTTCCCATGCAGGCTCCTTTCCCATACCAAGCAGCTCTCGACAAGAAACATCAACTTGCCCCAACCACGAGCCTTGTGGGCGCCCCCTTGGCCTCCTCCACGCCGGATTGTCTCTTACAGATACAACCCGATGGGAAGGATCGGTTTCAGGGTAGCGTGCCACATGCCCATATAGCCGAAGTTGGCGCTGACGGACTATGCAGGTAATAGGCCTCGATTCAGTCTCACGGTGCAATCGCTGATTTGACACGTAATCATCCCAGCAATACCCCATGATTCTGCGAAGACACTTATTACCAAAGACATTGATTCGTCTCTTCAAGTCACTATTTAGTGTCCATGTCTCACAACCATAGAGTAAGACAGGGATCACAAGCGACTTGAAGATCCGGATCTTTGTCCTTCTGCACAGGTACCGACAACGCCAAATACTCCCGCTGAGCGAGTCCACAACACCGTGGGCTATGCCAATCCGCCGTAAGACGTCTTGACGTGACCCGCCGTCATTATGGACTGCGCTACCAAGGTATGTAAAACTTTCCAAGATCTCAATGTCCTCGCCACACGCATGAACAGACTGTACTGCTTCATTTAGTAAGTCTCCAAACACCTGGACCTTGGTCTTGAGCCAGGAGACCTCAAGTCCCAAAGGCTGTGCCTCCTCGTGCAGCGCCTCGAGAGCCATCACCAGGACCTCCAGCGACTCAGCAAAGATTACTGCATCATCGGCAAAAACAAGATCAGTGATCTTGGTGTTGCCGACGGATGCTCCACAATCACTTTGATCTACAACCTTGTCCAATACCCAGTCCATACAAGCGTTGAAAAGTGATGGGGCAAGGACGCACCCTTGCCTCACTCCTGTATTCACAGGAAAGAAGCTGGATACACCTGCCCCACACTTCACAGCACTCTCAGTCCCAGAATACAGACCAGTTATCAAACCAATAGTCCTTGCAGGAACCCCTCGAAGTCGCAGAAGATCCCAAAGTGACTCACGATGCACTGAGTCAAACGCCTTCTTGAGATCAACATAGGCTGCAAGCATCCCCTGTCGAAACTCACGTCGGCGTTCCACCAGGACACGAAGCGCTAGGATACGGTCCGTTGTTGACTTACCAGGCGTGAACCCAGACTGCTGAGGTCTCTGATGCTTCACCAGATGACTGCGAATCCGTGTCAGCAATAGATGGGCAAGCACCTTGCCTGGTACGCTGAGCAGTGTAATACCACTGTAATTGTTGCAGTCCTGACGGTCCCCTTTCCCTTTCCAGATAGGGACGACCAGCCCCCTTTTCCAGTCAGGAGGAATGGTACCTGATTGCCACACGGCAGTCAGGATGTAGCGACTAAAGTAGTCACCCCTTTCAGTCTTTTCAAGTTTTCCGTTCTCTACCAGTGCTGTCCCTAAAGAGAACCAGCGTAGCACGTTGACTATTCTATTTTGTAGTCTTCAATATTTGTTATTGTCATTATCATGTTTATGCACTGTTGTCAGCTCATCAATGCAAGTAATTATATACAACGTGTCACCAGCAATGTATACTGGAAGTGTCTTTGGTGAAACTCGCAGTCTTGGTCGAGTTCCACAATTAACCGTTAAAATCACCATTTGTGAAACCAGAATTTCTGTATATGTATTCCAGATTTAATGCAATAAATTAACCTGAACTGACAAAATGAGTATCCATCATTCCAGTTCAACCATAAGCTATGAACACTCCACCTAGTTACAAATGGTGACCCTGGAGTGTAGCTAATGGTTCCTAGGTTGGCTTAAACTGGTGCTGTCCATCACGGCATAGAAATGCAATTTCTATGCTTTGCTGGACACATGAGCACACTTCTCCTAGTAGTGGGACCTGCGTCTTCGGAAGCATTCGTCCCACTGCTCCTGCTGTATATTCCTAGCCTCCAGCTTCACTGGTGATCGCTAGGTTGAAAGCGGGATCGGGAGAATTACACTTCATACGTGTAGCCGCCACCTAGTCAGGTTTCCCACCCAGACCCCGGCACCTTCTGTGCCTTCCTCAGGGCATTTTTGCCCTCAGACGCCTTACTGCGTCCTCAGCGGCCTATGCGCATTCAGGCGCCACTACCCCGCCAAGCGCCTCACTGCGTCCTCAGCAGCCTATGCGCATTCAGCGCGGCCACTGCCCCGTCAGATGCCTTACTGCGTCCTCAGGCCTATGCGCATTCAGCGCGGCTACTGCCCCTTCAGACGGCTCACCGTGTCTTCAGCGGCCTTATGCGCATTTAGCGCGGGCCCTGCTTCCTCCGAGGCCTCACTGCGGCCTATGCGCATTTAGCGCGGCCGCTGCCCCCTCCAGACGGCTACCGCGTCCTCAGCGGCCTTATGCGTGTTTTAGCGCGGGCCCTGCTTCCTCAGACGCCTCAGTGGCCTATGTGCACTCAGCGCAGCCACTCCACCCTCTGACGCCTCCTTGCGCCCTCAGCACGACCTCACGCGCATTCTGCGCAGCCCCACGGTGTTATTGAATCACTCTACTGCCGCCACTCGCCGCCCTGTGGATTACCAGCCCTGAGGATTACTCAACCCTCAACTCCACAGTGTTAACGTGATCACTCCACGGCCGCCGCTCGCCGCCCTATGAATTACTCAACAGCCCTGCGGATTACTCAACCCTCAGCCCCACAGTGTTAAAGTGACTCGCTCCACGGCCGCCGCTCGCCGCCCTATGGATTACTCATCGCCCTGTGGATTACTCACCACCCTGTGATTACTCACCGCCCTGTGGATTACTCACCGCCCTGTGGATTACTCATCACCAGGCTGCAACACTACCAGGCGGCAACACTGCCATGGCGGCAACACTGCCACGCCCGCAACACTGCCGGCGGCACCACTGCCATGGCGGTAACACTGCCACGCCCGCAAACACTGCGGCGGCACCACTGCCATGGCGGTAACACTGCCACGCCCGCAAACACTGCCGGCGGCACCACTGCCATGGCGGTAACACTGCCACGCCCGCAATACCGCCACGCCTGCAACACTGCCATGGCGGCAATACTGCCACGCCCGCACACAGCCGGCGGCACCACTGCCATGGCGGCAACACTGCCAAGCCAGCAACTGGTCACCACAGCCCTCCACGTCAACCCCACCAAACCGGCATACCTGTTGGCCCCAGAGCAAGCCCACATCGCTACCATCACATCGCCAACACCCAGGCAACGCCGCTCTACCAAAGTCTCGTTCCTCCTCCCGCGTCACTAGGGGGGGGGGTACTGTAGCGACTAAAGTAGTCACCCCTTTCAGTCTTTTCAAGTTTTCCGTTCTCTACCAGTGCTGTCCCTAAAGAGAACCAGCGTAGCACGTTGACTATTCTATTTTGTAGTCTTCAATATTTGTTATTGTCATTATCATGTTTAGGCACTGTTGTCAGCTCATCAATGCAAGTAATTATATACAACGTGTCACCAGCAATGTATACTGGAAGTGTCTTTGGTGAAACTCGCAGTCTTGGTCGAGTTCCACAATTAACCTTTAAAATCACCATTTGTGAAACCAGAATTTCTGTATATGTATTCCAGATTTAATGCAATAAATTAACCTGAACTGACAAAATGAGTATCCATCATTCCAGTTCAACCATAAGCTATGAACACTCCACCTAGTTACAAGGACAGCATGCAACCCGCGGATCATGGCCTCACCCCCAGCTTTGAGGAGCTCCGCACTGATATTACAAACGCCAGCTGCCTTTCCACCCCTCAACTTTGCTACAGCCTCTCTGACTTCGTCAAGAGAGGGTGCGGTTTCGTCAATGGGAGGATCGGCATCCACTGCCTGTAACCCAGTGGTGTGAAGCTGCTCAGTTGGAGGGTCCACCGTGAACAACTGCCCAAAGTACTCAGCCCAACGAGCCATCTGCCCATCCATGTCCGACACGAGGCGCCCATCTGCTGTTCGAATAGCACTCGCTCGAGAAGGAGACTTGGAACGGAGCTTCTTCAGGGCTCGGTAGGCGGGTCGGAGGTCATTAGCGTTCAAATGACCCTCGACATCTTCAGCGAGACTCCTGACATACCTCTCCTTGTCTCTCCTCAGGAGGCTGTGAACATGCTGAAGAATCATTATGAAAATGATAAAAAATAAATAAGGTTTTATCCTTTTGTCATGCTTAATCATCATGCTGATCTAAAATTGATCCAGGGGTCTGTATTCCTATAGTATCTTTATATGGGGACTTGCAAGTTGTTATTTTTTCGCCAGTGGTATCTAGTTCAAGACTCGCCAGGAGCTACTTTTTTGTCCCTCGTCGAGTAGCCGAAGACACCCACATGCTGCCCATTAACCTCACCTCCGACTGCAAGTGCGGCAGAGGGCACCAGGGGGAAGCATAAGCCTCAATTAATTCGAGAGAACTGCAACTCCAAAATGCCAGTGGTCGCTGGCAGTTTTAACTCCCAAGTTGGTAATAAGTTGTTCTACTGGAAAACAAAATATGGGCTTATTCCACTGCACTTAAAACACAAGTATAATATTAAGAACGATTTTCTGCTATATGTATATTGTATAGAAGCCTGATTCTGTAAAACATGTATATAATCAAATAACCATGAAGGTTATAGTTGAGGAGGCGAGGTAAATTTTACTCTGATATTATATAGTCAATAACGAATATTTAGAAGTTAACTATACCTAGCCAGTCATATTTTCCTGTTATTATTGTGTATCAATCAGATAGAAAGCCTGGAAGTGCAATGAGTCGACGCGGTAAGTCGAAATGTTTTGATTCAATTTTCCCGCCACAAAGCGCGGCATGCCGCCTCCACAATTATAACCTACTTTGTCGCCGCCCTGTACGATTTCGGCATTCTATATTCTTCTTTTCAAAGCATTGCTTATTGTATTTTGACAAGCGTTTGCCAGACGCAGCAGTACTGTCTTAGAAAACAGTGTGAACATTGCCCCCAATAAAGCATGCTACAATATACATGTAAAAAATATATTAAGCTTTGATACTCGAGGCGAGTAATTTGCATTAAATTGCTATTTTAGAACGTTCCATCGTAATGCACGTCATCCATACAATTAGTAGAACAACAGAAGAACTATATTTTTTGGTATTCAGATGCAGTGCATCAATATTTATCGCGAAATTGATCTACGAAAATGCTAGTAGCGGAGGGAAAACACAGTAGACAACCTTTGAGATAAATCTGCCAGCGACCACTGGCATTTATCGAATTGCAGTTCTCTGGAATACATGTGTCACTCAACAAATCCAGCCTGCGACACCACGGGCGAGGGCCAGCCATCTCAGCCTTCTAGAAATAACATATAAGGCCAACCACCTGAGGCCTCAAGGAAGATAAAAGCCTAAAGGCGCTACAAGTATAAAACATGATAAAATAGTGGGGCAGATAACAGCAATTTTTGAGAGGAATCGTGCAAATCATGATACAAGCATCAAATTTGGCACACTTGTTCTCCAAGTGATACTAATCAAATCTGCCCGATTGGCCAATTGAAAATCCAAGATGGCGGCCATATTTCACGATGGCCGCCAAATTAGCCGCCCGAAGTTGACGTTTTGCTTAGAAGTATTTGTAGTTGTCCGATTTGCATGATCTAGGTGTGGATTCCTATGTTTTCAAGCCTGCTGAAGTGGATTTTCCTGTTTATAAAGCACACTGACACATATTTTTCAAAATGGCCACCAGATTGTCTGTTTTTCATTACGTAAGCTTTGCCCCGGCTAGTAAATGTTCAAAGTTATGCATACCATGCCACTGGTCCTCCAGCTGCTACTGTTCACATATGCAGCTGCAGAGTGATGTGCAGGGGAACTCTGACTGAATTCACTTGCATCTTCCTTGGCAACCTTTCTTACAGGAACACTTCGTCAGTTCCCGACAGCTCGCTGCAATAGGGGGTAGTGTTGTCCAACATATCTGCCATGTCTCTCCTTTCTGTGTCCACCCCCATTCAGCGGGACTGCTCGTGTCTGGATTGGAGATGGTTGCCTGGCCCCAGCCTGATAGGCCGCACGCTTTGCATGTTCTCTGAGGGCTGCCTGTGTTGGTGGAATTGAGTTGTACGGCCTCTGCTTGCGGGCAAAGAGATCTAGTCTTGCTTCGTCCACACCAGTGGCTGCGCTTGATCTGTCGTACATGAGGACAACGAATCTCTCCAGCCTCTGCAGGTCAAGATCACGAATCAATGTTGGATGCTGGCTGAGATTAGTGAATGTTTCAGAAACATCATCAAATACGTTCCAAGTCTGCCATACAGATTTCTTCGCTTTCCCACGGAAGGCAGACACGACTTCACATCCAGTGAACGCATGAAAGTATGAGATCCCTCTAGCTTTCTCAAGCCCTATTGCAGAAACTACCTCATGGACTGGAATCCATCGCATCTTGGCTCCTTGGCCAAAGGCAATCCACATTTTCTCAAGACCTAGTTCCTGTAAGGATGGCAGTACAGATATTGCTATGACTAGCACGTCCGTGTCATTAGCCTTAATGATAATAGACTTGCTCCCATCAGTCGTTGTATCCCTGGCGTGTACAAATATTCGACTGTCAGCTTCATGACAACATGGGGACACAGCATCCAGAGACTTCCTTGTGTTGCTAATGGCATCTTCTCCTTTTGTGACGATGACTGTGCTTGTCGTCTCTGCTTCACACATCTTTTCCGCAAGGAAGTAAAACAGCTCAGTCTTGTTGCTGGCGTCACGAAGGAAGCTTTGCCAGTTACCTGGTGTCTTACTCGTTCCTGTCACTTTTCTTCTGATTCCTTGCCCCTTTTTCGACCTCGTCTCGGATTTCAGACTTGACTTCTTGTACATATCAAAGACTACGTCCACCCGCTCGTACCTGGCACCATAGGATTCCACCGTTGGAATGATGTCTTCTTTAGCATAGTCATCAAATGTCATTGAAGTACGTAGCGGTAAGGCATTGATAAGTGCTGAGCCATCAATGAGGATTGCATCTCCCTTTGGTTCTCTGTCTGGGATGTTCACCTGCGCTTCAAGACTAGCATCTGCTTGGAGCCATAGATGAGAGTTGGGCCAGTGGTGAAGACCAGTGCCAGTAGTCCATCCAATGGATGTGGCTGACTGCTGAAACAAAGGTACTACCTCTAACACTACACCCCTACACCCCTACACCCCATAGCCATGCAAACGTATGAAAATCATAAACAAATGTGTAAAGTGAGAAAAATATGTGTCAGTGTGCTTTATAAGCAGGAAAATCTACTTCAGCAGGCTTGAAAACATAGAAAACCACACCTAGATCATGCAAATCGGACAACTACAAATACTACTTAGCAAAACGTCAACTTCAGGAGGCAAATTTGGCGGCCATCTTGAAAAATGGCCGCCGTCTTGGATTTTCAATTGGCCAATCGGGCAGATTTGATTAGTATCACATGGAGAACAAGTGTGACAAGTTTGATGCTTGCTTGTATCATCATTTGCACGATTTTTCTGCTATCTCCTACACTACTGTCAAAATTCACGTCGGAGTTCCACCAGGACACGAAGCGCTAGGATACGGTCCGTTGTTGACTTACCAGGCGTGAGAACCCAGACTGCTGAGTTCTCTTGTTTAGGCTTGTGAGGTGTTTAGTATCCTTGTCCACTAACTCATTTAGTATATTCAGTTACTTTTCCTGATTTTATGACTAAAAACATACGATTTTTTATTGCAAAGGAAAGGTCTGGGCGTGAAGGGCAGTGTTGCCAACCGTAGGGACATGTCCCCTAAACGTAGGGACTTTTGACACTTTTTTAAGGGCGTAGGGACGTTGGGACGCCCAGGCAAAATTATTAAGAACGTAGGGATTTTTGACAATCATCAACAATTATAATATGAAAATTAACAAAAATGCTAATAAATCAACAAATAATTATAAATAAATAAAAATGGTTTACTTTATACATTGATAAAGTCTCTCCACTTTTTCCTTTTCTTCGATGAAAAAGAAATAAAACCTGCAGAAGCACGTATCTCAGACGCGTATTTATGGAGCCATATTTATTTAGCCGTATTTAGGGATAGATCAGCTTAAGGCCATGTCACACGGACACTTTTTACACCTTTCAGTGAAATAAAGAGAATGACCAATCTTGGGTGGTCAAGTTGGTTGTAGCATCTCTATGTGATATGTTTAGGGAAAATAAGTGCTGTATATAGGGAATATAGCTGTATGCTTTTATATATTAATAGTAAGATAGTGTAGATAAGAGGAGATAAATAAAGATGAGTGGAGGAAAATAAAGTGTTTGGTAGAGTAGGGTAGGATAAATAAATAGGTTTTTAACTCTATATATACAAGACACGTGCATGATATGGTACATGCGTGTTACTTAGATTTTTTTTACGTATGATTTAGATATATAGTTAAGTTTTGAGTTGTTGATGAGGAGTAATGACGGAAAATGTTGATAAAAACAGATATTTAATAGGCTGCGTGTGTTTTTACTATAGAAACGGGGATAATATGATACATATGTGTTATTTTTATTTGATTTAGGAATACAAGTAAGGTTTTGAGTGGTTTATTTATGGTTATCAAGGGAAATGCGAAGAGGGAAGGACATTTCATAAATGCCAGTAGAAGCAGAGTAGCTAAGATAGAAGAATAACAGATCTTAGCTACTCTGGTAGGAAGATGCTCGTAGCCGAAACGCCGTGTGACAGCACGCGCACTTTTTGCCACCACTGCGGGCATCTTTTGGTAGCAAAATACCAAAAGATGCCGGAAAATATCGCTCGTGTGACACGGCCTTACACATCATAATAACATCAGCTGTTTTAATCGTTTGTGGGGATCAGTCACTCTACCTCCGTAGTTTGACTTCAGAAAATATTAGACAATGGAAAAGACTGGTGCAAGGAAACCTAAAAAATCTAGAAAGAAAAGAGGCGAACTCTCAAAAGAAGACAAGTCTCCCCCAAGAAAACAACGCTTCAGATCTAAATGGCTGAAGGTAAGTCACTTAGCGTGTTCATGTAGCAACTTCAGGTTCACGGAACCACCTTAATTGTCTCCCGTGTAATTATATACAATATTGTAGAATGATGAACAGGAGGTTGTACACCATTTAGCCATTTCCTTCATACTACAATATTGTACAATGATGAACACAAGAGGGGGCTACTCGCGAGGTTTCTCATACCAAAGTGATGTTGGTATGAAGAAATCATTTTGGTCCAAACTTGATGTGTCGCGAGCACGGTCGAATACGATCTAAAACTTGAACTTGAGTTGGGAGCTTGGGAGGCACCCAGCGGAAGCCTTTTGTCCGGCGCCATATGTAAACAAACCCTTTTGCCTCATCCAGCTGATAATGACTTCGCCATGGCAGCGGTCTCTTTAATACCGAAACATACCGAAATAATCCTGAAAACATACCGAAATATATAAAAAGATACAGAAAGACGCATTTCTATGTATGTATATGTCTCAATACCAAATATGGTATAAAGAGTATACTGTACATATATTTCAAAAAACGTATTTTGGTGTATTTCGGTATTAACTCTTAATACCGAAATACATCCAAACACATACCCAAATATACCGTATGTGGTATGTATTTCGGTGTATTTCGGTAGAGACACTCCCATGGCAGCACACGGCTTGGTAAAAGTGGACGAGGACTGCGAGCTCATTTTCTGAGATACTGACTAGGTTTTCCTTGCATAAAAGTAGTACTTTTTCTGATGGAGGTATATTAATGGGAAATATTCCGCAGAAGTTGGCGGCGCCAACCACCCGGGCAATCGCGCACCATCAAATTAGTTTTTTTTTAACCTAAATAGCTCAACAAAACCTAACCCAAAACTACCTTAAGCCTAACATAACCTAAACCAAACCTTAACATATAACCTAAATCTAACCTAACCAAAACTAAACGTAACTTAACTCAGCAATTATTATATAAAAATAAGTTATATTTATGGTTTCAGGAAGTGAATAACTATTGCACAATATACTAAACCGAAAATAATAGAGAAAAAGTAAGCTGTGAGGTCTGTAAAGTCTGTGCTGACGGACGGTAGCGACCGCGCAGTTCTCGTCATTATAATAACCCATGGCGATGAGACATGATGAGGCATTTTGATGGCCACGTGACAGTTCAAATAAGTTTATTTACATTAATGATAGGATTTCCAGGTCTTCCCATGATAATCAGAGTGTTCACTTTATAAAAGTTACAATTCCCAATTAAGTTCCCTGACGAGGAAGTGACTCATCTTAGGGAAGGACTGCACACAGAAATAAGTGAATGAAGTTGGGGAGGCACTTGTGTCGCAGTGGAATCATAGCAGAGGATAAAGGGAAACATGGCCTAAGAAACAAGTACTTTATTCCAATTTAGTTTTGGCCCGTGGGCATCTTCAGAGGAATTTGGGTCACAGGCAAATCTGCTCTATGGGGATCCAGGAGATCCATTGCCTGTTACGGATAAAGCTGATTGGTCTGCGATCCTGCTGCCCATCGTACTCCCTGATTGGCGAGAAGTATTCAAGTGTTATGTCTTATACAAATAGGGATAACTATTCATTCATTCACTAACCTAACCTTGACATTTGTCACCTAACCTAACCTTACCTTACTAAGCATTGCAAACTATTGATGGTATTTAATCTCTAAATGCAGAAACACGGGTAAAAGATGATTACATGTAAATATTGGGTCCTGTAATATCAAGATCAGTAATTGGAACTGTCGCCGAAAATAGGAACATTGCCGGACGTGTGTAAAGTGACTTTTGGTATGTCACTTTTAGGGTGAGCAGAAACAGGTAACTGCTTTGATAGTGGTTTATTAACTTGGGTAAAAAGGTAACAGGTAAGGATGGTGTAAGGTGACTCGCGGACTGGTGAGTTGCTCCTGCCGTGGATTTGGATGACTTGTGACTTGAAGGCTTGTGAGTTGCTGGTACGGAGGTCTGTGTTCAAGTGTCTTGTCTCTACAAGAGACATCCTTTATAAAGAGCCAAGATACTCAAGACCTGACACCTGACACCTAATGATCTGACGACCTGAACACCTGAGAACATTTGGCGAGGCTGAGGTCGAGTTTAAAGGATTAGTGGTATTGCCTAGGGAGTGGATTAGCGTATTGCCTATGGAGTGGATTAGCCAGGTGTTCCAGGACCCAACATCAAGTATACAGAACACAGAACACAGAACACGGTTGAACACATAGTTGAACACCAATAATACTAATACTAATACTACACGTGAAAAATTGGTTAAATTTGTACTTTCAACCAGTAATTGAGTATGAGGTCAAAATTACTATTTTCTCATGTATTATGATGTGTTAAGACTGATGGTCACATTAAAAACTTCGGAAATGCCTTATTTTGCAGTTATCTCCCCCTTCATAACAAACCTGGGGACCCGTCGGGAACGCGGAGTTTTGGGCGGGGAAAATGGCAACTAGTAGTTTTGTACTGATAGTATATTATGTGGATGACGTAAGATGTATCCGGTAAACACTCTACGGAATAACATAAGCCCGGAAATATATAAAAATAAAATAACTGATAAAGTCTACGGGAATTACTTACCAATTCCTCGAAAAATCTCAACAGTTAAACCAGTTTAATACAGTACATGGACATTGGTTGTTTAACCTAACACAACTGGGGGGAGCGGGCGCCCGGACCCCCCCGCTAGTTCACTAACCTAACCTGGGCGTTGGTCGAGAAGTCTAACCTAAAGCAGAGAAAAAGGCGAGATAACTGCAATATGATGCATTTTCAACGACTTTGAGTGCGATCATCATTCTTACGCATCAAAATACATAGGAAAAGAGTACTTTCAACCTCTTAATTTATTGGTTAAAAGTACCAAATTACCAAAAATTGGAACACTCGCCTACGGTGGGAACAGTTCCAGTTATCGTGTTCACAATGTCTGTTTCTCCCTACGAACCTAACTCACTTCATTCACCTTATTTAAAGCCGTCATCACCCATAAAAAGTCACTTTCATACAATTTCATTGTCGACTGAGAGGCAGGCAAAACACACAATAACATTGAGTTCTAATTTCGTGTCTTTGTGATATTCACGCCAGTATTTCCTAAGTGTACTTCATCTATGACACCTAACCTATCTTCCATAACAAGTCACATATGGAACAATTAAAATATCGAACAGGACCTCCAACCCACAGATTAATAGCGTACCGATATTTCATGTTTCACTAATGTTTACCCGGGTATCTACATATGTGCTTCTCCTGCCACACCTAACACACTTCCTTCTATTTGTTTAATGTCCTAATCTTACACGGTACTTGCATTTCGAGGGAGATAATGTCCGTAGTGGGAGACTTGTAAAGATGCGGAGGAAGACGCCATTTTATTCAAAGTGCACTTGATATCGAAAACACCTCTGGAGCAACCTTGAATATGGACCATGTCAAGTCCGAAAACATGCTCCAAAGCGCGCGCGAGGACAGAATCAAATCAAGATGGACCAAGTTTTTCAAAATTCTTGATGTAAAAACCTCGCGAGTAGGCAGGCCCCTTATGAGTGTTTGAGTTGGCAGCACTACGCCAAAGACGGTATACTAAAGAAAGACTGGAAAGCTTCAAAATAAGGTGTAGTAAAGGCTAACTGGTCTTTAGTTCTTTCGTCCACTAGATGAGGGCGTTAGCGTCAATTGAACTATGACTATTATAAAGATACGAAGTGTGAATTGTACAATGCAGATATGTAGATTAAGGAAAATGTTTTACTACATTGCCTGGAAATCAACATATACGGATGAAGTCGTTGATGTTACAACACCATGTAAAGGAAACCAAAACAGTCACTTGGAATTTCTTAATATACGTAAAACAAATAGGAACAACAAAATCAGTGGATCTTTTTCAGATATGTCAAAATAGACCCCTGCTTCAGGTCTAAGAAGGGCATGTTGGCCTACGTTCTAGGCCAACGTAGAGGCTGTGACACTGTGATGTAGTGCCTGATGAACTGATCAGAAAGAGCTTACCACGCTAGTCATTTGGAACTCATATTGGTGCATGATGCAATACACAGGACCAACCGGACACTGCGTACTCATTTAAGCATTATTCGATAAGGGTGCAATATTAAAGTGCGATTTTGCATAGAAGAATTGCTCAAATGCAAAAATGGAAAAAGATAAAATCGTCTTAGAATTCTATTTTACATAGGAAATTGGCATGCCAAAGTTGAGAAAAAGATTTTTTGTTATACGGCGTACCCTAGTAGCCAATGATGTCAAGTTTTCGCCAGACTCTACAAGTACTACACAGTCTTTCAATGCCAGACTTCCCAAGTTAGAGTTACCCAAATTTGATGGTGACATCACACAGTGGCAGAGTTTTTGGGAGCAGTTTTCGTCACATATAGATAGCACAGACCTGCCTACCATCAGCAAGTTAACCTACCTACTGTCACTTTTAGAAGGCACTGCTAAGGATGTAGTACAAGGGGTGCCACACACAAGTGCGAACTACACAACAGTCATTGGCCTGCTCAAGGATCGGTTTGGCAAGTCTGAGTGTATCATCCATGCACATGTACAAGCTCTCCTCTCTCTACAAGTACCTATAGACCAGGGCAAGAACTACATCACGCAACTGTGGAAACTTCGAGATGAAGTGGTCAAGTACACTAGAAGCCTGGAAGCCTTGGGAGTCACCGGTAAGCAGTGTGAAGTTCTGTTAACCCCAATGATAGTGTCCCGAATGCCGACAGAGCTCCGGTTGGAGTGGTCAAGAGACTGCATTGGCCACGAAAGTGATCTCGATTGGTTGCTCGAGTGGCTCCAAAGGGAAATTGGGGTGCTTGAGAGAAGTGAGATGTACAAAACAAGTGTTAAGAATGAAGAAAGTAAAAAAGGTTCTAGCAAAGCGAATAAAGAAAATTTATTCACAGCCTCAGCCTTACACGCCACCTTCCAAAAGGAAAACTTAGGTTGTGTTTTTTGTAATAAGAAGAACCACAATTCTGAGAAATGCTATAGGATTTTGGCACTGGAGGGTGAGCAAAGGCTTGAGAAAATGATGGAGTTAGGAGTGTGTTTTAGATGTTTCAAAGAGTTTTGCATATGAACCTTTAGAAATACATTTATTAGTGTCCATGTAGTGAGTGATAATAAAGTTTTTATTTATTTATTGCAACTTGTTATCGTATCCTATTTGTCCTCATATCTTATCATATCTTTTTTTTTCAGTTGGTGATTCGAACAGCGAAATGTCTAAGAGTTATCAGCTAGTGGATCCACTGCAACCTGGACAATCAAAGGCGCAGGTACAGACGGATTGGAACAAGTGCGTTTTGTGCCAAAAAATCACAGGAAAGTTTGCAATGCCCAGCATAATCAAAACGGCACGATGTTGGAGTTGGTTATTCTACCATTGCCTTCAACATCAGACGTTTCAATGAACTTCACGAATTACCGATGCCACTAGAATTAGGACGCCTTGATGGCGGGGATGGCATTGAAGCTACGTTTCTGGAGAACAATGCCAAGTGGCACAAATCATGACATACAAAATTCAATAATATAAAACTACAACGAGCAGAAAAAAGGAAATGCACACAGGGTTGCGACCCTGATGCTACTACATCCAACAAATACACTCGTCAAGTCGCTCATCATGAAGTGGCAGCATCGGATGTCTGTTTTTTTATGCAAAGATGTGTCAACTTCCGAACCACTTCGTGAGGCATCAACTTTTCATCTAGACTCCCGCGTACGAAGATGTGCATTAGACCTGCAGGACGAGCGGCTACTTGCAAAATTGAGTGCTGGGGACATGGTCGCACAAGATGCAAAATATCATCCAAGGTGTCTTGTTTCACTTTACAACAAAACTAAATCATTACAAGATAAACAAAAGAGGACACAACTGAAAAAGTAAAACCATGGATTACACTAGCCGATTTGCGTTTTTATCGAGAAAAAAGAATAGATGAAGAGCATGCCCCGTTTTTAAATTTGCAGATCTCGTCAAACCATTAAAATGTCTAGAACAATGGAGTGGAGCAGCAGTAAGAAACATAGCACATAGTTAAAAAATGATCCGGGCCCAAATCCATACCTTAGGGTCATAAGGAAGGCGGGGAAATACTTGCATTGATAAAGATGTAGACCTGCCCTCCGAAAGCTGAAAGAAGACTACGAGACGAACCCATAGTTTTGCAAGGGCAGCGAAGATAGTACGTAGAGAAAATGTTCCAAACTGCAGCTACATTCAAGGTTCTTTTGATGAGGATCCCAAGAAAATCAGTACCTCAGTCACTGTGACTTTGGTGGCCCATGATCCTGACGGCCCCAACATCAAGTCTCAATCAGGTGTGGGAAACCCCAAAGAACCCCTCAGCACAGCCCAGTTTTTGCAGTACAATAGTCATCCGTCGCGAGTGGGTAGTATACTGTGCGTCACAACAAAGACAGAGAAACCCCATTGCCCACTAGTGGATACAGTCCATGCAAGGATGGAAAACGTGACCTCATGAGATGCGTTTGATCTCGGACTGCCCATCCCCATGACCAAAAGTGAGGAAATCTCCCACGCCAGGGGGAAAAGAGTGGTGAGCAGTACACCGGATGAGGTAGGTGTCCACCAACTACGCGAGGGCTTTTTCACCGGTGTTACCTTATCTGTGTGTTATACAGGTAACGGGGGTCAACCCAAGAAAGAAATTTAAACTGTTGGTACACAGTGGGGGTTGATTGCCTCAGAAGTGTAGATTTGATGGGTGGGCGATCCACCCTACCCACACATTAAAGGGGAGTGAAAAAAATGGTCGAGCGGTTTTTTATAAAGCTTTTAATATAAAGTCCCAGAACAATAATATCAAGATATATATACAATATGGACACTGTGAAAATTTTAATTTAATAAGTCACGCATTTCTTTAAGTAACGGCTAATGAAATATGTCTAAAGACAGACCCGGGAACATTTAAGGGGGAAAAGGGGTACCCCCACCCCCAGGTGTGGGATACAACAGAACCCGGGAAGGTGTGAGTGAGTAGGAGCACAAGAAAGGGCAACGCGCCCCTCTCGTTTCTGGTTGTTTCCCCCCCGGCCAGTTGCAGCATTAAGAAGGGGGCGGAACGGGCAGGTCCGCTGGGCATGTCTCTCAGGCCGTTGCATCTGTCAGCCCTCATCATCCCTTTGGGGAGAGCGCTGAGTGATACACACACTGTTGTGTGTATTCTGGACCCGGGGCGAGGTGTGTCTACGTGTTGCATCAAGACACCGGGTTTATGCCCCGTCTTTTAGGGGGCCTGGCGTGATATTCGTCAACATAACCTCATCAAAAAGGGTCAGCCCTCAGCTCGCTAGGCGCCGTACAGACACACAAAACCTCGGACATCCTGTCTTAGTAAGTTTTTTGATTAAACAACATATAATATAAACCAGACGCTAAAATCGCTCTCCCCTTTTAAACAAGCGTCCTCGCATTGATAAAGAATGTAACCAAGGGTTACATCGTTTTTTAATTTACCGATTCTCCCCTGTTTCCCAAACCTTTTAAATACCTAACAGGGAGGGTTTACATGAAAACATAGCAAAGGAAAAATGTTTGGTATAACAGGGGTAAGAAAAGGACAAGCACTTAAGGGCATCAATAAAAGGTAAAATATTTTCAACGAATCTAAAAAATGAGTTTTTAGAATAAAAATTAAACCAAAATTGTTAGTAATTGTTTAAAATCCCCGCAAATATAAGAAATGCGTTTTCCGAAAATCTACCCCGTAGCACTTAATAACACTGGAAGTGGGAGTGAAGATAAAAAACAGCAGGGCTTGAGCAGTGAGTAATGCAATGGCAGTATTATTATTATTTTTTTAAGACCCGCTTTTTTTAAATTAAAGGGGTGTGCGGCTTTTAATGCCAAAAAAATTGACTCGGGTCTTAATATAAATGTCACGTTAAGATAGATGTAGTATTTAATTTCTAAGGAGTCCCCGCTGTGGGGAGTACCTTCTCGTGGTGGCGGGGCTTGAAGCGTGGTCGGGCGCCACCACTCTAGCGGCCTGCCTGCCATTTTTGGGTTCGGGGCCCTCGGGGTCGTGGACCCAAACGCCGCCCCTTTGTCACTGGGAGGGGAGCCCTTTCCGGTGATTCGCCTTTTGCTTCCTCCCCCCCTCTCCTTTTTTAGGGCGATTTTAGGCCCCGGGAGACCCTTCTCTTCCGTCTCACGCTTTCCCTTTCCTTTTATACTTCACCTCCCCTCCCCACGTGGGAGCCCTGGTGGCAATGTATTCCCCACACGCCCCCCTATCTGGAAGTTTAGCCACGCGGGGGGGGTTTAGTTCCTTCGGGAGGCAACAGTTCTTTTGGTAGGGGGGTTTTGGGGGGAAAACGGAGGTCCCGTGTGGCCCCCCTGGATCAATCGGTGGTTGCGTTTGGGTAG
The DNA here is from genome assembly GCA_016584305.1 of Chionoecetes opilio. Lineage (NCBI taxonomy): Eukaryota > Metazoa > Arthropoda > Malacostraca > Decapoda > Majidae > Chionoecetes > Chionoecetes opilio. Next base: position 51,824 of record JACEEZ010006516.1, read on the forward strand.
GGGCCCGGGAGGTTGCCCCGGGGGCACCCCCATCGGTCCCCCGGGTGCCACCACACCCCTAGGGAACCCAAGGAAACTTCCCCGCTACCCTGGAGTGTTTGGGTGAGGGCCTTCCCCAACAGACAGCTCCCCCCCCGTTGGGCTCCTGGGGGGTGGGGGCGTGGGGAATGAAGTAATTTGTTTATGAGTCAATCAATTAAATTTTCCCCCGGGCCCGCCTCTCCCCTGACGTCCCCTTGTCCTGACTTCTCCCATGAAACCCCCC